>CAUYQG010140457.1:0-146994 GCA_963574415.1 Tarsius wallacei
TTGTACCCTACATATTTAAAATTAAAAATTAAAAAAAAAAGAAATGAGGGGAAATCAAGCAGCAACAGGTGGACAAATATCTCTAAAGAAATGGTTAACAGAAAGAATCAATATAAATAAGAACAAATAGGACAAAAAAAAAAAAAAAGTTGGGGAGGAGGGCTGCCATCTACCAAAGTCAGTTTGTTCTCTATTCCTGTTCTTTAGAAAAGTGATGTTGCTCATATTATTCAATCATATCAGTACAAGAGTTTTTAAGGGAAGCCCCAGTACCAAAAACAAAGAGTTTGCAAAAATTAGTTTTAGGAAAATCTTTAATAAAATCCCAATAGAGAATACAAAAAAAATAAGTCCATTAATTTTTCCACTCATAAATATAGTTTTACATGTATTTCTTAAGTGTTTCTTCACTTATTAAGAGAATTCCTTTATTTTAGATGCGGTTCTAACTTGTAGTGAATGGGCTATGTTGGGTGTCTTGGGGGAAATTGTGCCTGAACTGTATATTTAATGAAGAGTGGGGGTAGTCAGGACAAAAAGAAAACAAGTTCTTGGTAGAAAGAACAGACCCTAAGAAACGAAAAATGTGTAACACAGTTCTGGGGTGGGAAGTGTGATTCTTGTGTGCTGGACTGTAGTTGGTTCTCTGAAACTGACAAGTCTGACATATTGTCTGTCCCATCAGTTCACAAAGGATCAAATTAACCCAGTTCAAATTAATAACTAAATGAAAAGTGTTTATTAACCATTGCATTCTATATTATTACTTATGATTAGATAAATTATCATGACAAGATACTCTTCAAAGATGCCTTGGAGATATTAGATCTTTCTGCAGGGATTTTAAAAGATGAATCAGATACTGTTTTAGGGAGGAAATTATTGCATTTGTTTATATAAAGACCTATAGACCCAGCCACAAAAGAGTGTTGGTATATTTATGAAACAAGTATGAAAATACTACTAATTATGTTTAATACACCTTAATACAATGCACGATGGGCCTCAGAAAAAACTTTCTTCAAATAATATCTGATCATAAGCAATGAGCTGTTTCTTATTTTCTAAAATGCAATTGAAAACAACTTTGATCCGTGATCAAGAACATTTCTTCCTGATCAGCAGAGTGAAAGCCCACATAACTTGACTATGTTTCATTCTTCATAGGTTTCTGAAATGTTGATTAAGACAATCCGCGGAGTCTCATTTCTTACTTTTATTTGTTTCCTTTCTTGTACCTTCTCTGTTCTGAAGGACAGAAGGCCAAGTCATTCCACAGAAAGATCTATGCATTTAAAAGGGCATCTACTCTGTGCATATTAGCACAGACAGAACCTAGTCATCATTGGCACAGAAATTTTCCCTGCAAATCTCAGAGGCTAAAGAACGCATTACCTCCCTCAATAGCTAATTCTTGTCATCAGCATATTCTGACTTTGAGAAAATGCTCCCTTAGGTCTAATCCAAGCCTATCTTCATGGAGAGTGAATTAATTTAGTTTCAGGGGAGAAGCAGAAAATATTCTGTGTGGCAAGATTTGATGTAAGATAACTAGTTCCTTGACCCCCCCATATATCTCTTTCACTGATATTATTGTACTTTGTAAGACCTCCGATCTATTGATTGTATGCTACACCATTCCTTTATAAATAAGTAACAAAAAATATTTTAAATCAAATTATGGCCTAATGCTTATCACTTGTTTAACTTATTGAAAGATTCCCTAAGCCTCATTTAGACATAAATGTTAATTGTATAACCCTCTTATGGAACACATAAACATAATAAATTACTAACACTTCATAATAGGAATCCAACTCTTCTGAACCATTTTATTTTTGACTAACAGTCATTAATGTCTATGCTTTTCCACACATGAAAACTCTGTGCTGGTGAGTTGGTGAGACAGCATTTCTTAAAATAGTGCTTGTTTTGCTATCGTCTTGGTGATTTTCTTCCAAGCTGTTGACATCCATTCTGAATGCTTTGATATTGATACTTTCTTGATCTTATGAGGAGGTTTAAACGGAAGACTATCAGACAACAAATAGGACAATATTATTTCTTTAAATGTTCATTAAATGAAACCTCAAAATGCTTCATTTAAAAGCAAATGGTATTTAAATTCAACATATATAACCAATAATGCACATGACTCGATCAAAGTTTCGGCCACGTTCGCAGATGTATAGACAATAACAATCCCATTACAATGGTCTCTAGCTAATAGTGATTGAATGCTGCCATCAATTTTTCCACAGGTGTTAACATGTGAAAAAAATATGAGATGCCCTAAAATTCATGAAATATGAATACTTCAAATGCAAGTCATTTATTCATTTATTTTGTATTTATCCAGTCATCAAAAATTATATTAATGGAGTGCCTGCCATGTGGAGGCACTTGGATGAGAGTCATGAAGTAATAAAGTAAATGGACTGGTATCCTCAATCACAGACATATAGACTTGTGAATCCAAAATTACACATTGTTACAGAGTGTATGAACTGATAGGAAACAGGAATTCCTAGTTTCTCACAAGATAATTGTCAATCAATAAAAACCACAGGAACCGTAAGGGAAACTTTTGCTATTCTGCCAAGATGCCATCTGCCCCTAACAGGAGAGATTTCTGGAAATAAATACAGACATTAATCTTGGATAACGTTTACTTAGGGAAGAGAAAGAACAGACACAGACTAAGTGGAATAAGGCTTTCCTATGTCTGGATTGGGAAAAAGAGCATAGAAGTAGAGGCAGATCTAGGATATGGACCATTCAATTCCCACTTAGGGCACATTCGTGGACTCATCCCTCCTGCCTGTCTCCCTGTGTACCACATCTTTCACCAGAGAATCATCAAATAGAACCATTCGAAGGATCTTGAAGACTTCCAAAACTTAACTCAAACATTGTGTTGTTTTAGAAATAGGGAAACTCATAAAGATGAAACAACAGACACTGGGGACTCTTAATGGGGGAGGGGGGCAGGGAAGAGGCAAAGGTTGAAAAACTATCCATGGAGCACCATGTTCATGATTTGAGTGAGAGGGTCAATAGATGCTAAAATCTTACCATAATACAATATACCCATGCATCAAACCTGCACATGCACTGACTGAATCTAACAATTTTAAAAGGGAAAGGAATAGAGAAATAAGGACCCAGATAAAGAATGAAAATTGCCTAAGAAAACTTGGTTTTCTTCTTGTTATACATCCTCCTCTGACACTGGAGCTATTTGATGATTACATCTTCAGTGTCTTCCAGCTCCTGATGCAATAAAAGTCATATCTGTCTTAGAGGTTCTCACAAGCTGCCTCTTTTTTTTCCTGTGTATACCAGGAATGATAGAAGCTGCCCATAGAAGAAATAACTTCCACAAATTGTGATCCCCTGAGTTGAGCAGCTTAAAACACTTGCACATACTCACACACAGAGAGACAGGTATAGTAGTCCTGTGTTATCAGGCATTGTGTTTGACATTAGTTTCATGAAAGAGAAAAACTATGACTCTTCCTCTCAGAGAACCCATGGCTCATTAAGATACGAAGGCATGCCAGAAGTTTATGCAATAATAAAGAGTGTGGACAAGGTACTATTTGGTACTTCCTGTATTGAAGGAAGTCAAAGATTATCTGAGAGAGGAGGAGTTCCCTGAGCAGAGATCTGAGAAATAACTCGAAGTTTGTGAAGAGGGAGGGAGGAAGGTTGGTGGAGTGAACACCTGTTGATTATTGCCTGTCCAGTCACCCTTCTCCTGCCTCTAATAATAGCAACTTCAATCTCCTAAGGGACCCAACCTCCTCTAACTCTTATTGCATGAAATTAACTCCACCCCTGACTTGAGGCCATGCATGTGACCTAGGCCTCACCCATCCAAATATCTCATTGATTTGATCAAGGATTGGTTTCATGATGGATGCAAGATTTAAACCAAGCTAATAAAACCTGAATCTGGGACTTTTATTACAGTGGCTGAGAAAAAAGTGGTTCCCTTTTCTGTTGGAGTTCTCTTAGACTAGATTGTAGTTTGGATAATTGGCAGCCATTTTGTGACTATGAGGGAGAGACTGTCTGAGAAAGTAGGCATTGCAGAGGAAAGGGAAAGTGGTAAATCAAGAGAGTGTGATCAATACCTGACAAAATCACTGCAGTATCTGGATCCAGCTATATGGACAGATATGATAACTTTACCCTAAACTTTTCAGTTGTGTGAATCAAATTTTTTTCTTTCTTTCTTTCTTTTTTAAACTAAAGTCAGATTTAATTGTTTTCTGTTATCTGCATTTAAAGGATCTTAATGGTGGGAATGTTGTGCATGTGAGAAGGACATGAATTATGGGAATATGCTGAAATCCTAGCCCCTATTACCTAAGAATGTGGCTGTATTCAGAGACAGGATCTTTAAATAGGTAACCAAGTTTAAATAAGATCATTAGGGTGAATCCTAATCCAATATGATTGGTGTTCTTGTATTTAGAGTTGATTAGAGCACAGAAAAGCACAGAGGGATTACCATGTGAAGACATGGGAAGAAGAGGGCCAGCTATAAGCCACCTATAAACCAAGTATTGAGCCCTAAGAAGAAACCAAACATGATGACCTTTCGATCTTGGTCTTCTAGCTTCTGGAGCTGAGGAGATACATTCCTGTTTTTAAAGCCACTCACTCTGAGGTTCTCTGTTATGGTAACCTTAGAAAACTAATATATGCAGGTATCTGAAAAGAAAGATTGCCATGGACAGAGAAATAGGGTTGGCAAAACAACTACATTTAAAAGAAGTAGTACATGGGTGTCCAACCTTTTGGCTTTCTTGGGCCACATCGAGTAAAGAGGAATAGTCTTGGACTGCACATAAATATATAATATAGTTAGTGTATATACATAATAAGACTTATTTTTTAATATTTTCATTATAAAGCTTTAAAAAATGAGAACAATATAAAACTAGTGGAAATTTGACCTTGTTTTTGTAAAACTAATCTATCAATGTCTGGTTTGATGGAAGTGGTCGCAATTCTTAGTGAGTTTTCTCAAGGTGCTGGTCAGAAACATCTGTTTGAATTTTGCTCTTTGTGTGCTTCATAATTGAAAACAGCTGCTCACAAATGTATGTGCTGCCAAAAAGCAATATCATAAATAAAGCGTTATTGTAAATTCCAAAAATGGAACTATGCGTAGGGTCACAAAAAAAATAAATGCTAAAAAATATAAGATGTTAAAAGTTTTTGTGGGGCTGCATTACTAGCTGTCCTGGACTGCATGTGGCCCACGGGCTGTGGAGTGGGACATGCTTACAGTAATATATTGAAAACAATAAGAGGTGGAGAGGAAGTAGCATAAAGTATGTTCAAATGGACCCAAAAAATGGAAGAAGGACTTGCTACCTTTATCCCTCTTTTTTTAAATGTTTCATTCTCTGTTCCATTATACATAATATCTTCACCCATGATGGAGGACAAGCCACAGGGCTTAGATTTTAGACATTGTGACTCAAGTCTTCAAATTCCTACTTGTTTTGAAATATATCAGGCTCACTTGTTCCAAATATAATTAACCTTTCCTGCTTTATGGAGTAATCCTCATTCACAAGAGCCCCACAATTGTGATGTGCAGAGTCTGATAAAAATCTGACATTTTCAAGTTGGTCTCTTCAAGTAGCCTGGCTTCTAAGAAATGGGTTATTGTTGATTTTTACTTCAAAATGGTATGTGGCTTTCTTTTGTCTGTGTACAGCAGAGTTCTGATGAAACAAAGTATAACTCTGGCCTTTAAACAATGATGACAAAGAAAGCCTCAATTGTTGAACCTTCAAAAACTTGCCAGCCTCAAGGACATATTCTTCCCTGTTACCATAATGAAGTTCTTTAGCTCTGGGAGTTAGAGAGAAGAGTGAAAATGAAGGATGAACACAAAGCTAGAAGAAGAGGAAAAAAGAACTTCTGTTTGAAAAAAGAATTTTTAAAAATTGGATTTGTTTGCCCTTAGCCTGGGTGTGAGGACTCATTACTGAATAAATTCTTCATGTTTCATCTGGATACACAAAGACAGAGCTAGGGTTGGTAACTCAGGGGAACCAGTCTCCTATGTTATTTCTAACTCTCCACTTATTAAAGTTAGACCAATGCTATTTTCTCTGTACTGAGTTCTATCAGAGACATTTTAAAGTGCTCTTTACTTGCTTGATAGAAAGCATCTGGGCATTGTTGAGTGTTTTCATGGACTTTTACCCATGCTTATAAAAAAACCATAAGGTTCTTTTTTTTCCCTTTTCTTTCTTTTTATAAAGCACCATTTCACTCCCAGCTATAATTGTTTATTAATTTTCAGATCACTCGATAAATTCTGTCCTCCACATCAGCCTGTCATACATAAGTTGAAAGTTCTATGAAATTAAAAAAAATAGAAATTATGCTTTCTTATCATACTCACTGATGCTAGCTTTCAATCTTGGCTGAGATATTTTCTGTTGAGTCACTATAAAAACAACTCCTTCTAAATGGTTTTTATACTCAGGGGAAAAATGAAATCAAGTGCTTTTCTTATCATATTAAGTGAATACATTATATGTTAACAAGCAGTTTCTTATTTTTATAATGGAAAAATTATTAAGCACAATTTCACTCTCCCTAATTGTAATAAAGCAGATTTGTTTTTAGACTGAAATACAATAAACTCTCTGCTAAACAGCAGTCAACTCAAGGTGGGTTGAAACCTCATGAAAATACTGACCCCCTTATAAATGAATGTGATTTCACAAATGGATTAGGGCTTTTTGCCCTTCCTGAAATATATGTTTGTATCTGGTTTCCTGCTTGATAGTTTTAGACATTAAATGAGCTATAAGTGAAAAGTTAAAAAAAAAAAAAAGGAAGGGAGTATTATTTTTCTAAAACCTCTAGTTATACATATACTGATAGGGCCTCTGTTTTAAAATAAAGTTTGAGTGAATATGCAAGAACAGCCAGCCAGCTGCAGTTATATTTTAGAAAATTGAGTTTTGCAAAAATCTTTATCTGACTCCTACCCAAACAGCAAGGTCAGACTTCACGTTTCCCTTCCCCTATCAGGTAGCCAATTCCAGGGCTTGTTGTGATGATTTCCTTCCCTCAAACTCATAGAGTATTTATTGTTGCAGTAACTGATTTGGCACTTAACATATGCTTTCTGGCATTGTTAATTATCTTTTTATTTACATGTCCTGTCTGTCCAAGTAGCTGACTGTAAAGGTAATATCTTAGAGCACTTTGTATCTCCAGCACATAGCAAATTGCTTTGCTAGAGTGGGTTTCAACATATGTTTTTGGGTGATGGTGGTGATGATGCAATAAAGGTGAGCCATTATTCAATTTATCCCATAATACCAAGTCAACTTGAAAATTCTCTGTTGTAACCTGACATAGTGCTTTGTATGTAGAAGGAACTCAGTGCATGTTCAGTACATTTCAAGCAGGTTTTGTTTTTAATCCAAGTAAACTGATATTCAGCTTTTGAACTAATTCACATTGCATTTCTAATATACATTGGATTATTCTAGCAGATTCTTACTCATTAAGCACTTTTGCAAGTGATTCTCCATTCTGACTTTATATCAACATTGTCTGCAAAGCTTTATATAATGAAAAGGATAGAGTCCCACACAAGCTCTACAATATTAAAATTTGGGGGAATGGAACCCAATGCTCTGCATTTTAAAAATATCTCTACTGATGATTTTGATGTGCAATGAGATTTGAAAACCATTAAAAATCCTACTCAGAGAAGGGGCTTCTAGATGGTCGATTAGAGGCATCTCCTACTCGCCTCCTTCACTAAGAAGAACCAAAATAGTGAGTAGATAATCACACTTCAAATAGTTGATCCAAGAGAGAACACTGGAATTCAACAGGGAAGTGACAGGAAACCCCTAAAGCAAAGCAGAAGAGGGAAGTGAGGCAGCTGCTCTGTTGGAATCAGCTGAGAGCTGGAAGAGACTTCTCAATACTGGGAAAGGAAGAGACCCCCAACCGTCCACATTTCCACTGTAGACTCCTACATCCTAGCCATGGAAGAGCCCTTCAGCCCTTTAGCAACTGAGTTCAAAGTTGAAGGGACAGGCTATAATTCTGCTCACACCCCAGGCCCCTCCCCTCCCCATAGAGGAGGAGCCACATTCTCACATGCCCTGAGGACAAATTTCACTACCTGCAACAGCTGTAGTTGCAGAATGCTGGGGGTAGAGTGAAATGGTAGTTACCAGAGACTGGAAGAGTGTGGGGAGTGAAAGGTGGGGAAAAGTGTCACACCCTCACACACAAACAGTTAGATAGAAGGAATAGTTCTAATGTTTGGTAGCATTGTCAGGTAAATCCAGGTAACAACAATGTATTGTACTTTTCATAATAGCTACAAAAGAAGACCTGAAATGTATCCAACAAATAGCAATGATAAATACTCAGGTGATGAAGACTTTAAGTACCCTAACTTGATTATTACACATTCTATGCATGTAACAAAATTTCACACGCACCCCATAAGTATGTACAAACCCTCTTGGAAACAAAAAAATTTTTTTTTTTTACTCAAAGACTTATTTTTTTGGCTAACAATTAGCAATATGTTTCCCTTTTCTAAACTTTTTCAAGAATTCACATATTATTTAAATCATACATGAAATAATAGTATGCATATAAAAAGCACATCAAATGGTTATAATTTATGTGTGTCCATATATCCACATATTTCTTCATTCCCCACATTGTTTTACAAAAATTTGAAGCAGCTTTCAAAATGTTTTTAGAATAAAATGAGTAATTAGGGGAACTGAAACTGAAAGAAAACAAGGGTGGAAAATAAATAACAACAGAAAAGCATGAAAATAATCTTTGCAAACTGGGATGCATACAGTTCTGGGCAAAGCTTAAGGTAGACTCTAGATGTATTAAGTCCATGTTTCCTAGCAGTCAAAGTAAAGAGAGGAACATAGGTGCTACACAATATCTATAAAATAAAAGTAATTCATTTTTCCAGAAACTGATTGGTCTTTATAAAGAAGAAAACTATTAGCTGTGATAGACAACATCCTCCCCTGAGTCATTATGTTACATATAATAATGTATTTTATGCCAGTATTTCTTAAAGTTTCCTTCAGTGTAGTCTGCTAGTATGATAATAAATTCCAATTTTGCAAACACAATTCTGCAAGGAACCAAAACTGTGCAATTATTCAGAAGTGAAATTTTTAGAGAATGAATGTTCTTCTGAGAGTTTTCCATAAATATTATTTCTTACCACTGTGTTTTGGATAATAATTTATAAAAAGTTTAAGATTGTATTCAAACACAAGAGCCTTGTGTGTCAATATCTTCTATTGGTAATTTAAAGGCAGATTCATTTGTTTGCCATTGTCTGGGTAGACGGATTGTTCTGGTCTTTTTTTATTAAAAATAAAAATCCATTTTAAGACACATGCTTTGAAATGCTGAAACCGCATAACTAGTGGCAATTGATAAAAGAACATTCCTTTCAGCTTGGCCATTTTTTTCCCCTCAGGAAACAGTTCTTAACCAGCTTTAACATTGGGATAAATAGCATTTATTGTATAATCCAAAACACCCTAGAGTTGAGTTATATACCAAACTTTGTCTGAAATACAACATTTTAATAAATATTCTACTGTCATTATTGGCCTTTCAAATAGAAGTCCAGACGCAATGACCCCCTTTGACTTACCTTAAATAACTAGTCATGTTGTATATGTCTGTCTTTAGTAAGTATATTGAATCTAAGAATTAAATCAATCGTACCAAATTTGGATGCAGAGAGAAGATAGGTTATAAAGCAGAAGATTCCTGGAGAGTTGAAATTTCCACCTCCCACTCCTCACTGGTTGCATGGTCTTGAACAAATACATTTTTCTTCAGGTGCAAAATTAGTGTTTTACTATATTTCACCACGTTGCTTAGCATTTTTGCTAAAATTAAATGTGAGAATGTCACTAAACTTTCTTGGTGCTGTATAAATTGCTTGCTACTTGCAGGTATTTGTTTTTCCTTAAATTCCTTAAAAAGAATACTAGCAAAGGGATTAAAAAAGAGAACTTGAACTCTTAGAAATCAATGGAAAGCAGCTACCTACAAGTTCACACACAGGAGACCTCATCTCCTCTTTACTGGCTTTTGTGCATGAGTACCATGTTGACTCTATTTCCATAGTCCTTACTTTATATGCTCAGTTTTAGGCATAAAGCTCAAAAATATCACTTCAGTATCCTCCCCAAAACATTTTTTAAAAATTGTTTTTCTTTTCGTTAGCCTTATCTAGCTATTTGCAGCATGCTGTGCTTACCATTTACATTGGGATTTACAGGTAGCAGCTTATACAACGGTCTTCCTAATTCATCCCCATGACTAGACTGAAAGCCCCAGAAGGGCAGGGACCATGTCCATCTGGATTACAGCTGCATCCCAAGCCCTTGGAAAAACGTGTGATATGTAGTAGGCATTCAATAAAGAGCTGTGGCCGAAGTTCTTATTCATGTGTTCATATTAGATTGGTCTTATTATCCCCATTTTTTCAGATGAAGAAATTGAGATACCAAGAGATGATGTGATTTGCCCAGAGTAATGAAACTAACATGTGGCAGAGCTGGGATTTGAACCCAGTCTGTCTCGCTCTCATGACCAAGCTATCACCTGTCCTGCACATGAGGCAGAAACTCTCTAAGAACATAATAGATATTCCTTTAGTTGCTCAATGCTTCAAGTATAACACCTTGATTCTTACTTATGATGTAATAATCTAATAGGTTCTATATATGTGAGCAGTAAAGTCACATCACTTATGTCCTTGATTTGGCTTACAGAATACAAAGGATTTTTAAAAAATTATTTTATATTGCCTATTATACTGCTGCACACAGCTATTGAAATGTCCACAGATTTCATTGTTAGCTTTCTTGTGACTGTAAGAAAGAGGCTAACACTATTGGCTATAGGAATCAAAGTGTCTATAAGCTCTAAAAATAAACAAACAATCAAACTCTAAAAGTCCTGGGTTCTTAAGAGAAGCATTTATTATTCTCATACTAAGACTCGAGATTATTTTTCCCAGGAGCTTTAAATGAGATGTGTCATTCAAGCCTTCTTTTGCAGCACTGATTTTTGGGGAAATAAATGTTGGCTTCAGCACCAGTGTAGTTCAAAGACCTCAGCAAACACCTATCTGACCCAAACCTTTGCATTTCAGAGGTCTGGCCCGTTTAGCAGTACGGTTCTCCTCTGTATACACTCAAATCATATCTCCTTTGTGTGGAAAAATAAGATTTCATGCACAATCAAGTTTATCTACCTCAAATCAATAAAAGCATTAAAACAGATATAAAAGAAATACAGTTAACCAATTTAAATATTATTGAAAGTCTTGTAGAACTACAGATATGCTGAATGTGAAATTTCCTAGTTGAAAGGTGTGTTGAAAGCGTTTCAGGCACCACTAGAATGCTTTCAAACGATGCGCAGCCACTTATGAAAACTATTCAGGTGCTTTCCCTAATCTGAAAGGGAGTGCTTTTTCATAGCATTAGTTTTATAATGAGCCTTTTCAGGCAAATTTCAAAGGGTGCATGGTTCACATACTTTAAACTAAATTCACTCATAATTTAGCATTCGACAAAAGCTAATGCTTAATTGTCTCTAAAGAGGCTATAGAAGGAAAACATTTTCCTTATTCACAAACATAGTGCTAAACAGTAGAGCTTCTTCCCATTAACACCCCTCCCTAATTTTCATAGGAACAATGGCCCTTTAAAGAGCTGGCCATGAGGAGACGGGGAAGGCAATTGCAGGGGATCTCAGGAGGCCTGAGACTCAATGGCTTTGCACAATATCGCCTGCTGCCCCTGGTCTGATCACCCTCAGGGATTACCACTTCAACAAGGAGGCCAAGAGGGACCAAGATTTGTAATCCATGTTAATTTGGGGCACCCAGTGGTTTACTATTGACCGAGGCCTTAAGAAAAGTCATTTCAATTTGCTAAGCTCCACCCCACTTCCTCAGTCTCAGAGAGAGGCCATATTTGAAAGAACATCTCAGTTATCACAGTGGTTGGTTCACAGCATAGGCAGAATCAGAAAAGCCAGCAAGGCTTGGCTTCATAATCTTTGCTCTGTCACTTCCTATGTGACTTTGGACAAGTAAATTAAACTCTCTGTGCCTTGATTGTCTCATCGGTAAAACAGAAAGAATTATACTGCAATCCTTTAGGACTTCAGTGAGTATTAAATGAATTAATATACATCATGGATTTAGAATAGTTACCCATGTTTTGCCTAAGGAAGTGCTATATATATATATATATATATATATATATATATCTTAACTGCAATTATTCTTATCTTCATTATTACATTCTTTCCGGCTATCACTTTCTGAGTCTCTTGGAAATTAACTTGTTTTCTGTTATTAACATATTTTTCTTTCTTTTTTGTGCGTCTTTCAATTAGTTACACACTCGGTAAAAACTTTGAATGCTCTATTTTTCCCTTCCTATTAGAACTTTTGCCAAGTTTTTAAGGTGCAAATATCTTTTAAGATGTGGGGAGTTGGGGAGAGAAAATCCTTTTATTTATTTATTTATGTATTTATTTTTGAGTTGGAGTCTCACTCTGTCGCCCAGGCTGGAGTGCAATGGCACACTCATGACCACCCCAGCGTCGACCTGCTGGGCTCTGGTGATCCTTCTGTCTCAGCCTTCCAAGGGGCTGAATCCAAGCACACATTGTCACATCTGGCTAATTTGTTGATTTATTGTAGAGATGAGGTCTCACCAAGTTGCCCAGGCTATTCTCAAACCTCTGGGCTCGGGCAATTCTCTCACCTTGGCCACCCAAAGTGCAGTATTACATACAGGCTTGAGCCACCGTGCCTGGCCAGGAAACCCTTTTAAACAACTGTATGAGGAAGTCGTAGCTCCCTTGGAAGATGGTATGCTAAAATACAATGTTTTGAGAATGTCCTTTTGAAAACACAGAAACTTTTTGAGCCTACCTAATTCTAAGAAAGTTATAGAAATAAGCAAACAAGAAAAAAGAAAAAGAAAAGAAAAATGAAAAATCCCACTCTTGTATAGCTTTTAAATTTCTGAGCAATATTCATAATTGTGACACTTGGCACAATTTGATAGTATCTTATATTGATTCTCAGATTTGAAGACAGCAATCATTACATTATTATCTGCAGCCTAAGCAGTGCAGCGTAACCTCCTAATTAGGATAAAGAATAAAAAAATAAAAAAATAAACAGAGCCAGGAGCAGCCCCAGCAAGTCACAACAAGTCAATATTTTTAATAAGGATTAATTAAAAAAAAACTCTACAAGGTTGTATTAGAGGCAGTTCTGGCATGTCTATTGATTAACAGTTGGCATTACATCTCATAAAGGGCTCATTATGTAAAGCATCAATCTAAGTGTGATGTTTTCCCCCTCTTAAATACTATTGATTTGTTTTGATGTGTTGTTTTAAGCACAGTTTGGGAACTGAGAAGACTGAGACCTGGGTCCTGTAATAGCATTGTCCATCACATTCAGGGACACCCAATAGAAATGACAAAAGTACTAATGTCTTCTGTTTCTGGCAAGGGAAACATGCTTACCCACCCTGTCAACTAAAGAGGTTCCTCACGAAAGGCATCAATTCCTGGGCAGAGTGTTGGCTCACGTTGGCATTCTCCTGAAGTAGGATGGAAATCTTTTTTTTTCCTCCCCTGAGATAATTCTATGTGTGTGCACGTTCCCCCTGCCTCTCTTTCCTTTATGTATATGTGTACATATATTTAAATATATATTTATAATTATATGCAAATAAACAACAATGCCATTTAGAAACCCCCTCGGTTGCCCTTCTGAACACTGACTGCAGCACTAGGAATCTGCAGGAAGACAGCACAGCTCGACCACAGGTGCCTGCAACTCATGAATATGCAGGTCTGACATTTGAAACTCTTCAGCAGATCTCACCACCTCTTTCTTCATTGACACCAATCACAAGGGTTTTTAAGTAAACAGCGTTGGTTGGAGGCTGCTGCAAATACTTCCAGAAGTAGTCTCAGTCTACACTTTTTAAAAGATTGATCCTCTTAATAATATTTTAAATACTGAGAAACCTCCATTCTTTAAAAAAAAAAAAAAGACCTGTGTGGTTGATGCTAGGTGGCAGTGCTGCGTAATTAAAACTCCAAAGGGTTTCGATAGAATTTGTGACTCAGGCCACCTACTTTTCTATACACAATCATAAGGTATAATTATGAGGAAAATACATTAGAACTCATGGTTCTTTCTTTAAAATTCATTAAGAAGTCATGGCAAAGCCTTTACCACTTGAAGGTCAGTAGTTTTCAAAAGTAACCTAAAATAGAATAAATCTTTGTATATATATTGTACATTTAAAAATGCCCCAACTAAATAATACCAATATCTTACTAGAAAATGTATTATTTAGATAGAACACGCTCTATTTTTTTCTTATCTGTGTAATCATGCATACATAATTTTAGAAAGGACATTTTTAAAGATAGATAAAGCTAGAATACCTGATATCTGGATGCCATATTGTAGCAATATCAGGAATCATTTGTTCATTTATTTATTTGTTCCAAATATCTATGGAAACTTAGTACATAGGCTAAATATAGTGTTAGGCATGATGGGGAAACAAAGATGCATAATTTATGATCCTCAAACTCAAGGATACGGCTTTGTAGAAGAAACTAAATAGCAGCTAAATGTAGAATATAAGTAACAGACTTGCAAGAGGGCACACAGACATGACTCAGGATTGAAAGACTTTGAGAGTCGCCTCTGCCTCTTCTCTCTACTGTTAAAATCCTTTTCCCATAAATGATCTGTGAAAAAAAATCTGTCCAATTACTTTTTGCCTGACTGAATCCCTTCCTACAGAGTGGGTAGAAGCAACGCTGGACTGGCTCGAGTTCTGAATGGGGACTTTGAAATGCAACTGCCTTAGTTTTTCATTCTGGTTCTACCCATTAATATATGTGTGACATTGAGCAAGTGACTTAAGCACTCTGAGTCTTACCACGGAGCAAAGTAACAATGGACTTATGATTGTTGTGAAGATTAATGGGTACGAGCTTTCTTTTTTTTTTTTTTGAGTTGGAGTTCCACTCTGTCACCCAGGCTGGAGTGCAGTGGCATGCACGCTCATAGCAACTCCAGCGTCGACCTGCTGGGCTCCGGTGATCCTTCCTCCTCAGTCTTCCAAGTAGCCGGCACTACAGGTGCAGGCTACCACGCCTGGCTAATTTTTTCATTCATTGTGGAGATGAAGTCTCACCAAGTTGCCCGGGTTGGTCATGAACCTGTAGACTCAGGCAATACACTCACCTCAGCCTCCCAAATTTCTGAGATTACAGGCTGAGCCACCAAGCCCGGCCTACCAGCTTTCATTGTAAGGTAATTTAAAAAAATTCTAAAGTTAAATTCAGGAGATCTATAGATTCACTAAAAATCACTGAATTGCATACTTTAAATAGTAAAGTTTATGACAGGTACATTTTACATCAGTAAAGCTGTTTTCAAAGAGATAGAAGATAAATCAACTATGGTATATATCATAGATTACTGTTAAGTAATAAAAAGGAAGAAAGCACAAGTTAATTCATATAAAATGGCTTGGCCCAGTGTATACATTCTGAAAATGTTAGCTCATCCTTTGGACCTTCAGCCATGGGTCACATGATCTTGGGAAAGTCACTTAAGACTTTGGTAGAGCCTCCTTAGGCTTTATTTCCTTTATCTTTAATGTGAGACATTGGACTGCATGCCCTATGACTGATATCAGTTCTTCCCAAACTCTTCCTGCAATGATTCCCTTCCTACAGGGTGCTTGCTGCCTGGGAGATTTCTACTACTTTCAGTTGAATGTACAAGCTATTTTCCACCCAGAGATCAATCCTTACTTTTATTCATTTTAAGTTATGGCAAAAAGAGGAGAATATCATATTACAGAACAGTGGTTCTCAATGTTGGCTGCACATTAGAGTCACCCATGCTACTTTTAGAAAACAGTAAATTCTGTAACATATCCTATCCCACGGCAATTAATTCTGAATCTCTGGTGGGTCCTGACCAGTAATTGTTTTTCAAAAGCTTCTCAAGTGATTTCCATGCACAATTGAGGTTATGAACCACTGCTAAGTAAGTCCAGAGCACAGCCAGATTGTGTTCACCCAGTTTTTTCAGGGAGGAGGAATTCTGAACTTCACCTTGAGGACAGGTAGAGACTGATGTAGAGATGTAATGAATGAAGAAAATTTCTAAGGAAGGCAGTGCCTCTCTATGTTCCATCTTATTCTAGAAGATGAAACATTCCTAGAGAGAACTGTATAAATAATCAAAGAAAGAAGCAGAAAGAAATATATTCTGAAGGGTTGGTAGGTAATCAAAATCCAGGCCAGGAGATTGGCAAGCAAAAAAACTTATGATGAAAGAAAGGGACAAGAAGAAAATACACTGCTGTAGTTATAGCACTGGATAATATGGAGAAAACCCCATGGCTAAGATCTATGCCTGTATCATAAGGTAAATCTGTCTGTTGCTAGATCAACTTCAGTGAATCCATCTTATTTACTCAATGGGTTCCTTAGTCTTACCTTCTCTGCTTCATCTGACACCACACCGATTGCCAATCTCCAATCCAACCTCAGTGTCCATCACTGCTAATCAAATCAGAGTGTCAACTCTGCTTAATTGGAAGTCCCATATACATTTTTCTTCTGCTCTTAGTTGAATCATGAGAGCTGAAGCACATTGTTACATACCCAAATATGGTATTGTAACAGTGATACTGATGTATAGACAAGGAACAAACTGGCTAAAAAAAAGAAAGAGGAAAGTCTTATTTTGTGCCTCTGAATTACAAAAAATGGGGGAGGGTTCTAAATTATAGTTTTTATTAGCCAACCAAAGGGTTAATTCGCCTTGGGATTATTCAGGACTGACTGTATTTTTCTCATGCCTATATATCCCTACAGTGGTATGTTACAGACAGCTAGCAACAGTTCAGAAATGCTGATTGTTACATTTTCAGGAATTTGGTGAGCAGACTGACTTCAGCATGGTGTTTAATATTGGTCTTGGTAGGAGTATTTGCAACATGAAAATGAGCAAATATAACAAATCAGAGCTCTTCCAATCCCAGAGTCACTTAAACATTTACCAGCACACTACTACTTCAGGGCAAAGACTTTGTCCAACTCTGAGGCATACCATCCATACAGACTACAATGTGAATGGCTTGTCCTGAGACTACCTATTAATATTTTTTTCCTCCTGAGTTGTTTAACATTATGATCCTGCATCCCTTTATTCTGATAAAATAGTTGGCCTATCATTCTACTTCTGTTCAAATAATCCATCCTTTTAAAAATGGCCTATAGTGGCCAACTTGGTACAAAATTGGTCATCAGCTTTGCAGTGGTTTTCAAATGCTACTCTACCATTAGGTCTTTTTTATGCAAATTACAATTCCTGAAGAGCTCACATATTTCAAAACTCACACAGATCATGGCAGATTTTCACCTAAATATATACATCTACAGTCATTAGCTACACATATTTGCTTTATTTCTACTTTTAATTTTCTCCATATTGTTTCTAATATTTTATAGAAGCCACTCTCCTAAATTAATAATATAGGGTTCATTGATGGTACCTCCTCCCAAAATTATACTCACATGTAACTTCCTTTTTAATGTTTGTAATTTTAAGGAACATTTTTCAACCTGAGTGACTGCATTACCATTTGCTACAGACTGACATTTTTGCACCCCTCCCCACCATCTATGTGTTGAAACCTAGTGCCCAATGTGTTGGCAGTAGTAGGTGGAACCTTTGGGAGGTGAGTAGGTCATGAGGGAAAAGCCCTCATGAATGGGATTAGTGCCTTTTTAAAAGAGATCATCGAGAGCTCCCTCACTTCTTCTGCCTTGTGAGGAGACAACAAGAAGACATCTATCTATAAACCAGGAAACTATCCCCCACCAGACTTCCCAGTCTCCAAAACTATGAAAAATGCATTTTTGTTGTTTATATGCCAACCAGTCTATAGTATTCTGTTACAGCAGTTCAACTAAGACATCATTTAATATGACTTGGATGGCATGTACACAAAATACAGAGTGACAATGAACATTATGATGGCATAGAAAAATTATCAACATTATTTGTATCTAAAAAGCAGTGTGGTTCAATGATAAAAAAAGTATTTAAAATTAACAAGTACATTAGCTTAGCTGGTAGTAAAGACTAATTCTATCAACTTTGAAACTGTAAATATCGATTTTAATTTTGAGGAATAACATTATTTCAAATTTGGATATAATATACACTTTGTCTTGGTATATTTACACTGTCCTATTTCAAATTCATATAAAGCGTAGCATACTAGTCACAAGAATAACCCGTGATACTTAAAGATGTAGATCCCCGGGCTCTACTCCTATGTACATATGGAATAGAGAGCATTTTTAACAAGCAACACAGATAACATCAGAAAATTCTGGTGTGGGTGGTATATGTGGTCCAATAAAATATTGATCTAATTCCTCTACCTTTTGAAAATCCAAGCTGGAAAATCCTTAAGTGAAAGTCTCCATCTTATATAAAATGAAGCAGGCTTATTTTATACAGTCAAGTTTACCTTTTGTGTAAACCAGATATACTGGAAATATATTTCATCATCAGGAGAGTGGTTCAATAAGCCATGGCACATCCATGAGCCAGAGGCCAGCTACCACTTTGCACCTTATCAGTCTTAGAAAGCTCTACAGGGACAGTGTTGTATCTGAAAGATTCATGCCACACCTCATTTTAATCATGGACACAATAACCCCCATCTCTTCAAAGTCATTTAGCAGTGAATTTTCAAGAATACATCAAGTAGATTTTCTATGGGCCCATCTGTGCGGCACATTTATTTTCTGTGACTGTTTTGCTGAGCACAATGAAAACCTTGACTACTAATGAACAGGGACCCAGAGAACGGCCGGGCTGCTACTGCCGCTTGAAGCTGCTCTTGGTGAGAAAAGCATTCTTTCACCTGGGGCAGCGGCTGCAGGTCTGTCGACTAGTAGAAGCTTTTCAAGGAAAGCCTTTTAGTCGAGCTGCTTCAAATCTCTCCCATCTTCTCCACTTGAAGAGTAATTTCAAATATGATCTTCCTGGCTAGGAAGCCACAAAGCTAAGAGCAATCTTTTCTACTGTGTTTGAATCAACAGAAGTTGAAGTTTCAATGAGACATCAGTGTCTGAAACTATTAGAAGGGCCCTTGTGTGGAAGGTGTATAAATTTAGACATTAAGAACTTGGGCTTTAGAGACAGAACTTATATACCCCCAGTTTTATCATCTGTAAAATGGGACAAATACTAAGACTTATCTTATGAGACTGCTATGGAAAAATTAATATAAAGCATGCATGTAACATTCTTAGCAAAGTGATGGCAAATGATAAGCATGTAATTTGTCAATATGTCATGTATGTGACATGTTACATGTAATGTTATAAGATATCATCAATATAATTTTAGCTATCATTATTACTAATAAGAGAACAAAACCTATAATCTTATGAGTATCATGATCTTTCAGTTAATGCACAGCGCTGCCAATAATAATTTTATTTTATTTTTTTGAGTTGGAGTCTCACTCCACCACCCAGACTGGAGTGCAGTGGCCGCTCCTGGCCACCGCAGCCTCGACCTGCTGGGCTCCAGCGATCCTTCTGCCTCAGCCGTCCAAGAAGCTGGAACTACAGGTGCGCGCTACCATGCCCGGCTAATTTTTTATTTATTGTAGAGATGAGGTCTCGCCAAGTTGCCCAGGCGGGTCTCAAACCCGTGGGCTCAGACAATCCACTCACTTCAGCCTCCCAAAGGCGCGGGATTATAGGCTGAGCCAGCAAGCCCGGTGAAAATTATTTTCTTGAAAGGTACTAAATGTGGAGGAACACCTGCTGTCCTCTGGGACTATAATCTTCAGGATATGTGGTAATTAATTAATTTAGCACTGATACAAAATAAAATAGTGCTGGCTAGGTTATCGTACTAATGAGAGTGTGAGGAATGCCCATTCCTGAGCCAAATACACTTCAACATAGCATTGCAAATGACAAATATATTTCTAAGGAAACTCGCATTATATTATGGACTACTGTATCTGTTATGCCTAAATGTATCATAAATGATTTTTCTCTGAGTCCATATGGATATCTCAATGATAGATGATGATCAGATTATCTGATTGTATCAACCCTTATAAAAATCTGATAATTTATAAAATCTTACTCTCAGAGTTAGTTCAATGTAGAATTTATAAACTATCACATATTTTATCCTATTGGTTTTTTGTTTTGTTTTGTTTTAATTGTCTAGAGATAAGGTTTTTATATGTTGCCCAGGCTGGTCTAGAACTCCTGGACTCAAGCAATTCTCCCACCATGCCCAGACAGTTTTTTAGTATTTGTGAAACCTTAGTAGATTGATGGTAGTTTCAAGTGAGACATAACAGTCAAGAAAGGCCTAAGAAACCAGTTTAACAAAAGCAAAATTGTGAGAAAGATACTTTTTTTTGTTTTATTTTTGAGTAGGAGTCTCATTCTGTCACCCATTCTGGAGGGCAGTGGCATGCTCCCGGCCACCGCAGCCTCGACCTGCTGGGCTCAGGACATCCTTCCGTCTCAGCCATCCAAGTAGCTGGAACTACAGGCACACATCACCATGCCCGGCTAACTTTTTGATTCATTGTAGAGATGGGTTCTCATCAAATTGCCCAGGCTGGCCTGAAACCCATGGGCTCAGGCAATCATCTCACCTTGACCTCCCAAAGTGCTGGGATTATTGGCGTGAGCCACTGCACCCGGCCCAAGATACTGTTTTTAAAGAAGACATAAATCAGGTCACAAGAGATATCAAAAAAAAGACCAAAAGTGAAATCGTAAAGGTTTTCAAAGCTCAAAAGGCCTTGTTGGACCCTCCCCTGAGTCTCTCCCTTTCACAAAGTTGTCAGATATATTTGTGTGTCTATCTCTTACCACAGTCTACTTTATTTTACTATTATTTACTTCTCTGGGATTATTAGATGGTAACATCCTAAAAGAGGTCTTATATTCTCCTTTATATCTTTTCCTCCAAAGTGCCTAGTACAAACTTTGTGGTATTTATTCCAACTGCCACTGCAAAACTTAAGTGTGAACTGTATTGCTCAAGGTTGTTCGAAAATTCATGTCGAGGCAGGCATTTAAAAATCCAATGAAAAGTACAAACAGATTTGACAGTTCAAGAATGAGTATTAATTTAGGCAAAGGGAAATTAATTTCTTTTGAGGTAAGGCAAATTGTCTAATATTTAGAACTGCTTTATGGAATATAATTGTTTTCTTTGTATATGCATTTATTCATTTCAGTCATCAGAAAGAAGTGCAGCATGGTGGTTAGAAATGGTCTCTGGTGTCCACTGTTTATGTTCAAGTTCTGGGTCAACCACTATCAATTATGCATCTTGAATAAGTTACATCTGTACACCTCAGTTTCCTAAGGTGTTCAGTAGGAGTAACAGTAACAATAACACCTACTCTATGAAGTTGTCATGTGGTTTAAATGACATAGTCCTTGCAAAGAGCCACATAAATGTGGCCCCTAATTCTATCTGAATCTACTATATTTATAGCACTGTGCTATTCACTGCATGGCATTGTTTCCTACTTCTGTAACTTTACAGTATACCAGGTAAACAGGACATGAAGGAAAAAGTTAATTATACATGACTAAATGCCATATTAATTCAGTGTCCGCTGAGAGGGCAGATGGTTGGATAAGGAAAGAAAAGCCTGTCTTTACTGAGCCTTGTTAATATCAGGTATTACCCAGAAAACCTGATGTTATTTTTTAAATTTTTTTTATTATTTCTCTTTAGCAGTTGGGATTTCCCCAAATTTTAAATTCTGATACTTCAATAGAATTAGGGGAATTCTGTGAGGGGGGGAAAAAAGTGGTTTTACAACAAAAAAACTTTCATCATTCCATCAATATAAGTTGAGGAATAACAATATTGCTAAAAGTAGCTAACAGCTTTTTAATGTTTTCCACATGCCAGGAAAGCTAAGTGCTTCATGTGCATTCTTTCAATTGTTTCTCACAACAAAGTTATGAAGGAGATGCTAATATTATTTTCATTTTACACATAAGGAAAAGAACTTTGAGGAACATAAATGACTTGCCTAAGATGCCAAGATAGTGTGGCACCTACCACTAGCTGAGCAATAAGAAACATGAGTAGTAATGAAGAAACTAGAGACCAAGAAACATAGCTTCCTGATTCTCCCAGATGATGCCCCTAGAAAGTCAGAACGATATGCTCACTCTTCCTTCCTATCCAAGGCTTACTCTTCCCTCCTAAGCAGGTAACCTTGTTCTTATGCTGACCAATAACTCAAACAGAAACAAAAAGCAAAGTGAAATGGTTTTCAAGATGTGAGCGAGAAGAAGTATGTTTCATTAAATGTTGGTGTGGTCTGATGTGCTTTCAAACATCAGGAACAATACATATGGGCCTAGAGAGCTCTCGGGACACAGGTAAACCCAGACATAATAAAACACAAAGGTTCCCATTAACTTAGCTTAAACGACGTTGGTCTAAGAGACTGTTCAATTAAGTAAGGCTGAACAAAATCCTATAACTTTATATCTTCTTCTTAAATGGAAATCCTTAAATGAGCTCTAACTTACGGCAATATACCAAAATAAACTAATGTTCATCTAAATTCTAACATAATATCTGCATTCTCTTTGCCTTAAGAAAATATTAGTTATGTCTGTGTGGTTCTAGTGTTCTGTAGTACATGCCTGACTTATTTATTTTATAGCACTTCTCACTTCTCAGTTGGCAGTTCAAATTTATGAGACCATTCCATTCCTTCTCCACAGGATGTGGAGCCTTAGAGAAGGTATTTTACTCTAAGCTTCAAAAGGCTGAGCCATTTACTATTAGCTTAGAAGATTAAAATAGACATTAAGCTGTGTAGGTTTATTGTAGACAATCATATCTCTGCAAAGAATACATGTTTACTTGTCATGAATATCAGAGACAACATAAAATACCTGGCAAGAACTAACTGAGAATTTGTGCATCATCTCATCTCTTTCTCTCTGACTCTCTTTCTCCCCAATCTTTCATCTCTCCTAAAATTCACATCTCTTGCAAACGTTGATTTCATATTATAAAATGACATTAAGTCCTTCCTAAATGAAATTAAGAGCTAAAATAAGAATATACATCAGTATTTAATTCTGCAGTCCGTTACATTTTAGAAAACCCTCTCATGCATGCTGTCTCTTTTTATGGCAAGGAACTAAGGCAGGAGGAAGTCTCGTGGCCAGCATTGGTGAGGAGTGACCAGACCAGACAGGACTCTAAACAACTGCCAGCCTCCTATTTATTTAGTAGTAAACTCTGATACTTAAATGTCAGTCTGCATTCCATTATCTCTTGGTGGGACATTGGGGGGACTTCTTCCTGGACAGGGAATTCCTAACTCCACATTTGGCTGCAAACTTTTAGTTCACAAACCACATTTGGCTTGCAGATATGTTTTATATGGTCCACACAGGACTTTAAAAAATTGAATTACTTGCCAATGTTTTAAAAGATTCTTTTCTAACATAGATAAAATTCAGATTTCCAGCTTGCTTTAAAATCAGAACATCTGATTCCACCAGGCCTGTATTCCTTAAATACAACAAGTGGTCAGAGCTCATTAACTTACACTTGTCCTCTGTCCTGCTTTCTGCTTGTCCCATTCACTTGTGCATCTGAATTTAGACCTTGCACCATCATGTGTGATGAAGCAAAGATTCTCTGTTCAGGAAGAAGGCCCTCCAATGTCCCACCAAGAGATAATGGAATACAGACTGACATTTAAGTATCAGAGTTTTAGAACAGGAATAAACTTGAAAACCATGCAGTCTCATGGTTCATAATCAGGTGTTGCAGTCTTTCAGGGGAATCTTAAAAAGAGTTTCCTTGTCCCCCCCACATTTAATTACTGATAGACTTACATTTTCTTTTTCAAATACAAAATTGACTTATTTAAAACCTTATGGTGGTAGTTCTCTGCCTTACATGTTTACATCTTCCCTCAAAATGTTTCTTCATTTATTTTTTGTTTGTTTAGTTATTTATTTGATATGTTAATTATTATCTCAAGTCACAGTAACATTAGTTAAAGTCACTACTATAATCAAGTATTTCGATTATGTGCTTTGAGTATCACATGATTTTGACAAGTAAACAAGGGGAAAATGTATTTACTACTAAATAAATAAAATTTGGTTTTAAAAGTATTTCCAAATCTGGGTTCACTTGGGTTAAAATAAAAAAAAAAATAATAAATCTTTGATATAGTGAAAAGATTGGGAAGCATTAGCTTATTTTAATAACTCATTCTATAGAAGAGAAAACTGTAATCTAAATAGGTCAAGTGGCTTATGTAAGATTGCTCAATGGACAAAACTTGGAATGAAAATTCTAAGAGAGCCATTTGTATACCTAACCCTGAATTGTACCCAACTTTAAAATAATAATTGAAAAAAGGAAAGAAAAGAAAATTCTATGACATATGACCTGTCCAAGTTATCTTTCATGGGATTTGGGACATGCACAGTTCTCTCTAGTGTATATTAGACCATCCACTTCCCTAGCATTGGACCAGAAACTATGACAAGCTCTGTGGACCAAAAAACTAATAGCTCACAGTCTCTCCCTACACGGGAACTTTTTTTAGCTAGGAAGGTAGGCAGATAAATAAAAAGATAAGGTGTCATAGGTGGCATGATATAAGAGGACAGAAGAGGAAAATGAAAGAGAATACAAAAGAAGAAATGTTTTCAGGAATGATGATGTTCAATTTTGAATAGGATAAAGTGTGAGGAAACTAAAATCTAGATGAGGCAGTTGAATAACCAAGTAAGTATCTGTGGTAGGCAGATTTCTGTTCCCCATGAGCACCTCTGATATCTTGTCAATGAATATGTTCCATGGCTAAAGGAACTTTGCTGATATTATTAGGATGACTAATCATTTGACCTTAAAATAAGGAGTTCATCTTGGATTATCCAGGTAGGTCCAATGTAATCACAAGAGCCCCATAAAAGCAAAACTTTCTCTTGGGTGAGAACAGTAGAAAGATGTTTTAAAAAATGGCAGAAAAGGAAGTTGGAGAAATTGCAAGAATGAGAAGAATTCTAAGTGCTATCATGTCAAGGAAAAAGAAACTTCAGTCCTACAACCACCAGGAACTAACTTTCACCAACCACTTGGATGATTACGGTAGTGTTGTTTTCTCAGAGTTCCAGGAAGGATGCAGCCTTGCTGACACCTTGATTTCAGTCTTGGGAGACTCTAAATAGAAAATACTGCTTAGCTACACTGTGCCTGGACTTCTGACCTATGTATGTTGACATCATAAATAGGCATTTTTTAGGCCACTAACTTTGTAGTAATTTTTTAAAGCAGAAATAGAAGACTGATATGGTATCTTAGATAAGAGGTTGGGAGCTTATACCCCACATCTTTAAAATAAAATAAACATATATATATATATATATATATATATATATGTAAAGAGGTTGGGAGCAATGATGAACAAATTATTTCTCACCCTCTCTAACACCTTGTGGTTCAATATTTCAAGTGGAGTGAATATCTACGGGTAAATTTGATATGCCGTTTGAAGATAATATGTGTATTTAATGTGGAGGTAAAAGAACAAGAAAGAAAAGTTATTGGGTTATTGGAAGCAAAGAAAGAAACACATTTAGTGTTTAGAATCCCCACACACTGGGCATTGTATGGGGTGCTTTGCATTATCATTTATTTGTCACACCAAACCAGTGGGGCAAATATATTATTGTTCCCATTTCACTGATGAGAAGACTGGAGCTTATAGATATGAATAATGGGCCAAAGGCCAACAGTGAATTAGTGGCAAAGGCAGGATAAACTTTCAGATAATCCGGATCTCTCTGATGGGGACTCTCCTGTGGTTCATTTGCAGCAGATGCATGAGGTCTGTTGTTGAGAACACAGTTGTCATTGTTTATGTGCACACAGCACAAATGGTCACTTTAGAGGCCTGACTCCAACAATTCTTGAGCTTTGAAGAAAGCTTTTGGCAAATAGGACTCTAATCTGCAGGAGACATGGCTCTCCCTCAGCGACTGCCCCATTCTCTCTGATATAATGTCTGCCAACAAGAACACCAGGCTTCCCTAGCCCTGGTGTCACAGTGAACATTACCCTTGCAGCATATGGTGCCAGATGCTGGAAATGTCATACCTCTGAATTCTAGAATTAAGATTGGCAATCCTAAACGGCGTTCCACTGAGGATGTCTATGCATTTTTACTCCCTACAGCGAGGGACAAGAATTTTCTGGCATATGCTTCCGGAAATCTGTATGTGCATTTCATCTAGAGAGCCTAACACATTTTCTCACCTCTGGCCTTTTTTGCTCCACTGTGGTTTGTCCATATTAATCTTCTCACTGATTTATTTCTTCTCATTCCAAACAGCTTGGATGCTATTGCTTCAATTACTTTCTTTGGGAAATTATGCTGTTGTCTAATTGATCCTACTATTAATTTTATTTTCTATTATCTAATTTATTCCACCCCCCCCACCTTAGTTTCAGGCCATTACTCCTTATTTCTTTCAGTTCCAATCAATCATCATTTCATCCTTTCTAAGGTCGCATAATAATCTCTAACAGCAACAAATACTTACAGAGATCATAACATCAATAGCAAAGACAGTGGGATGCAACGTCTTTACCTTATCCACTCACTCCTTCTATCACAGATATTCACCTCTCTTTATTATTACTGAAGAATAGCATTCTCTTTTTTCTGAATTTTATAACTCATCACAATTTTATAATACATCCAAATTTTTTCTCTCCTCTCATTCCTACCTTCTGTCCCACCCTCCCTTTTCACCCTTTTTCTTTTCCTCCTCCTTCTGTCTTTTCTATATATCTTTTTCTGTCTTTCTTTTCCTTATTATATGCAAGATTTGCTGTTTTCATCTGGTCTATAGGGGCAACTTTTTTATGTGACCTATTTTTGAAAATATAAGAAAGTATAAAAAATAAAATTCAAAAAAGATCCATAATCATAAAAACTATGATAACTACCAATAACATTTTACAATGGTCCTATCATCATAGCATGATATATTTTAACCCACTGAGGATTCCATCAAAATTAATGGTCTTTAAACCTTTTTTAAGGCAAAATTTCTAGTGTTCATTTTCTTAAAATACAGAGGATTTTGTCTCCTTCTTGGCCCCATTGATACAAATGAGTGTTATACATTTCTACAATAGTTCAAATAAGAAAACATTTGCTTTTGTCTGGGGAGAAAATGGTGGTAGTTAAGCTTGATTGCCAAAGGGGAGTGGATATGGGGTAAGTTTTTGAAGTACTAAGGAGAATAGAAAGAAGAAAGCGTATTCCAGAGAAAGATTGTGGTGTGAGAAAAAGAGGCATAGATTTTGACCAGCAGAACCCATATTTTCAGAACACTGAGTAGTTCCATGCACCTGGACACAAAGAGTAACAGACATAATGCAGTGGGAATCAAGACTACTGCCATTGTCTCTGAGGGCCTTGAATGAGAAGGCAAGGAATGTAGGGAACAGGGAATCCTTGAAGGTTTCAAGCAGAGAAATGACATGCTTCTGATGGAGCCATGGAAACTATTCGAGCAGCATTGGGAGGTAATATTGTAGCGTGGAAAGAATGTATGTTTTGAATTGGATTGGTGCAGGTTCAAGTTCCAACTTCTCCCCTTATAAGTGAGACATGTTGGCATTTGGAAAATTACCTATCATCACTCCACCTCAGGTTCCTCATCCATAAAATATGAATGATAATACGTGTGGCATAGGATTTGTCTTAGTTCAAGTTCTCCAGAAACAGAACCTGAAAGGAGGAGTCATGTGTAGGTAATTGATTAAGGAGGCTCTCCCAGCAGAGATCTGTAAGGACATAGGGGAGAAGCCAAAGAAAGGTATGACTTCAGACAAAGTCCACAGAAATTCACTTTAACCTCATCCTCCCAGGTGACTCCAGAGTGCAAGTTATAGCTTGTAGGTGTACTGATTTGAGGCAAGAGAACTAGAGTTTTTGTGCTTTTAGGAGTCACACTGGTGTGACTAGGAGGATGGTGATCATTACCTAGAGTACACCTAACAAGAAGTAGAGATTTGAGGAAGAGCAGGAGGATGAATTCCATTGTGGGCATGATTATCCACAGGGAAAACCAGCAAATGAAGAAGAGACATTGCTTTTTCCGTAGGATACTTAATATTAATGGAATGAGAACTATAATAAACCATGATTAGTCATTTAAATCCCTTCACTTGCCCTGAAGAGAAGAAAGAGTCCTAAGGAAGGTGGGTTCTTTGCTTGAGCAAGGTGATGGGGTGGGGATGCAAGCTGGGTACGAGAGAGGGTTAGTAGGCTGACAAAGGTAAGATTTAGGGAAGATCTGAGGGAAATACACAGGAAGAGACTAGAAGATGCAGCAAGATATGCTAGAGAAAGATGCAGAGGAAGAACTTGAAAAAAATCAGAAAAATTTAAGAAGGCTATGAATGTTGTATAGAGAGAGGAAATTTGGAGAACCCCTAAAATCTTTAACAGAATTGCTCTGGGAGTTTGCTATGTGATATTTATCCTTGTGATATGTCTGTGAAATCTACAAATTTGTCTTTAGGAGTGACTACTAGAGTACGTGTGAGTGTATGTGTGTAGTAGGGAGTGGGCTCTATGTGAGAGACCAGGGGCTCCTCTTTGTGCTTCCTACAACTAGATTATATTCAAGTTGTACTGGAAACCGGCTCACTGTAAGAAAATGCTACCCAGCTTGGTCTCCAAGCAGTCAGAAACAACCCAGAAGGGAGTGGAGACTGAAAACAGAGGAGAGAGGAAACTGCATCTGAACTCAATTATATCAGTCATCCAATCAGTTCTCCAAAGCACTGCATATTATTCATAGTAAAAGTTAAAACAAAAAAGAAAATGGAGACTAATCATAAAAAAGCTTAATCATGAAAACAGAGCACACGCGTCTCTAAACAAAGAGCTCTTGGAGCCAATCAGAAACTCAAAATGAAGAGAGATACAGTACAGTTGTCAACTGGATGAAGCATCAGGAAAAAATCCTGAGTTAATCAGAAAGCATTCTTTCTATCCAGTGAGCTCGCACCCATTACAATCCACTGTGCTAATGACCATTACTCAAAATGACAACATCGTAACTAAAATCACCATTTGTTCAAGTTAATTTCTTAAAGATCTGTGATTTTCCCCCATTACATTTAATATTTATGAATCCTAACTCACTGGAACTTCTCTATTTTCTGGTTATTACCATTCATTTTCAGCATGTAAAATGAAGGTCATTAAAGTTGGACTTTTCCTTTTCTTTCCCATTTACCTAGCATTACATCTTTAAAAGGCAATATAATTCCAATCAAATGCTTGGCGTACAATAACAATTTTACCTTTACTTGAATATTATGTTATTGGGAACAGAATTTAGGTCCCATTAACTTTGCTATGTATAAGTATTTCTCACTTTAAGCAATAGCTACTTTTTAACAAATCTGGCTAGAGAGTGATTACTTTAGGTAGGAAAATCCTGATTTTACTCTGACTTCTATTGTA
Organism: Tarsius wallacei; assembly: GCA_963574415.1. NCBI lineage: Eukaryota > Metazoa > Chordata > Mammalia > Primates > Tarsiidae > Tarsius > Tarsius wallacei. The sequence goes on from CAUYQG010140457.1 coordinate 29,784, forward strand.
AAAGAAGCAAAAAAAAAAATTGAGAGAAATTGAAATCCACTGGCAAAGAAGAGATGAAGTTGGCAGGCAGATTAATGGCATACTGGGTACAATGTTCTGTGTTCTTTCTCCTCATTTTTCCCTCTTTGCCTGGAATTCCTCATTTGTTTCAGAATTCCCTTGGGATATGATATTCATAGCTCTTGGAACTCAGTACCTTCCTACCTTTTTTGGGTACTTACAGGGTACAAATGAAATTGGTTTAGCTTGCCAATGGGTTCTACAATCAAACAAATGAGATATTCTTTAATTTTACAAATCTTTGCATTCTGAGAAGGAAATGCATGCCTTATGACAGAAAGTACCTAATGTAAAATCTACACTTAGTATACTGGCTGTTACACTTAGATTGTCCCATGCACTCATTTTCTTGCTACACTTCTCATTGCTTGCTATCACTGGAGATACTGGCTTTTAATTAAATACATTGAACAAAAATGAAGATTCAAATCTTCTCCATAACATTCTATATATTGGTGGCAGAGTTATCCTTAGACCCTGGTTCTATATAATGCTTTCTCACACCCACTTCTTTTCCAAATTTAGAAAACACTTTTCTCAGAGAGAAAATTCCAGAAAAGTTTCTCTACCATTGCCCTTGGACTCCTTCTGTGCATAGATGAAGGGGGGAGGAGGCCGAGAGAGAGAACAAAAAAAGTAGAACTTAATGCAATAAAATGGTGACAAAAATAAGGGCTAGCTGGAAAGCAAAAGGCTTTGCTCAAACTAAACTAACATGGAGTGGTCTCTCATGCTGGGAAAATGAGTTAAAAAGGGCCCTCCATGAGAATCAACTCTTACCTTCACTGTAAAAAAAAAAAAAATGAAAAAAAAAAAACCCTAATGCCTGGTTTATTTTCAAATGAAATGCTTCGCCTTTGGGAAATTCACACACACACACACACACACACACACACACACACACACACAACATGGGCAGAAAGGCATTTCTGTTTTACTCTCTTTGAGATAGAAATGATTCAACCTTTGTCTTCCATTGGCTTATCCTCATTGGAGACAGTGTGTAGTGTGGAAAATGGGACTTGGTGTAAACCAGCCTTGCAAAGAAGAACCCCACAGTTCCATCCCTACCAGGCCAGTCGTCTACATACCCTTCCTACCAGGAAAGAAATGTATACTTTAACCCAAATATAATTAATACACCATAGAAAAAATAAGGATAAGATTATCTTTAGGGTTGCCTAGGAAAAATAAAACCAAACAAATGAACAAACCATTCCATTAGTATTTAAAATACTAAATACTCGATAAAAAGAAATGCAGTTTCTTGTTCCTAAGAGCTCAATATGACTAAAGGACTTATTTGAAACCTAGTTGGGAATATATCAAAAGGAAGTAAGAAACTCCTACTCCTCCAGTGAGCTAATTTCAAAAAAGGGAGAAAATGTGGAGTGAGGGGAAGGACACTGGTTGAAAGATTTAGACAGGCCAGTGGGAATAATAGATGCAGAGAAAGATTACACAGAGAAGGGAAGCATCCACCACAGCTGCGCTCCTGAAAATGGAAGAGTCCTGTAGATGGGAGGCAGATTTCGTGAATGAGAGGAGACTGAGAAATACAGAATTTAAAAGCCTCTGAAGGTCTCGGTTCTGGGAAATTCAGTGGACCGTGGTAACGTGAACAGTGGCCAAGAATTTGACCGCAAATGTGATCCTTCTCTCCAGAGAAAAGATGAGAATGCCAGCTACAAGAAAGTATAAATTGAACCACCAGATAGCAGGCCGATTAGAGCAGAAACATATTACTCTCCATGCAACTGAAAGTATTCACACATCTTTATGTTCACACTCCTTTAAACACAGAGCAACTCAATAAATTCTTATTTATGTGATGCCATCAGTGGTAGCGGCGCCCAGATAGTTTTCCTCTTTTGTTTATAGGCAGAAGGGGATACAACACACGTGATTTTTTTTTCTTTCATATAAGCTAGTGACTGCCCTTGGAGTTGCAGGGTTAAAGTGGGAATTGAAGGGATTTGGCAGTTTTACATACATCTTTTTATTCACAAAGACTTCTAATCTTGAAACTGGTTCTTTGTTTTAAATCAGGAATCTATTGATTAAGCATGAGACCAAACACGGCTCACCAGGGGCTGAGGTAGGGTATACACTGTGGAATTAGGACAGTTAAACACTGAAATCGATCCTCCCTTTCTCCTGCCGCTGTTGCTGTAGCAAGCTGTTTCTCTAAGCTATTAATTTTATTATTAGCACACCTGGAGGCATTGCTTCCCTCAGGGAAAAGCAATTCAACTGTGTGTGCCACAAGACTAGTGGCAGATGATCAATGACACAGCTGGGACCAGACAGGGAGTTGCATCCCATCACCCCACTATTTGAAATTTGGGGATGATCTTCCTTGCAAAGTGAGGGCCAGAGAATATGATCTTGATTCAGATCTGCTCCCTGTACTCCTTTAGCAAACTTTGGTTACTAAGAACTTGATTTTATTTGTTTGTTTTTAAAGGAAATATTGAAATAAAAGTCCTCTAAATTCTCACCCTAACTAGGCTACCTCTTCACTTTGTGGCTTCTTGAAAGCCATTTCTCCATTCTATATCTTGTGTAAGATGAGGACAGGAAGAAGAGGGGTCACACCGGAGACCAGAAGTTGTAAGCTGACTGCTCAAAGATTAACTCTTCTTTGCCCAGCATGATATTGACCCTGTGAATTGCTTGAATGTTGAAAAGCAAATCAGCGGCCAACTTTCAGAAAACAGAATATTTCATATAAATTTCTGGATATCTGGTTTCTTATTAAAGCATTAGGTATACTTGTAACACTGAATCTCATGGCTGACTGTGTGACAGGAATTGAGAAATGTCTGTCCCCTTTACAGAGCCACAAGCACTCTACAGTCTCTTAAATTCTCACTTGTTAATGTTACCTGCTCTGTCCCAATGCAGTTGAAGTTGCAGACTCTGGTGGAGATTATCTTCACGATTTAAATTACCTGGCAGTATTATAATACAAATAATGCCCTTCTCAGATTATGTCAATTTTCTTCCTGATTCTTTACTTTCCTTCCTTCTTTTATCGCTCCTTGTTCTTCATTCTCTCTCTCCCTCTCCCCCTGCCCCGTGTGTGTGTGAGTGTGTGTGTGTGTGTGTGTGTGTGTGTGTGTGTGTGTGAGTGTGTTTTATTCAGGCTAAGGTCACTGTTTTAAAGATGTCCAGATGATAGAGTTGAGGCTGCTTCATTCATGTTCATATAAAAAAATGCAGCTCTTCTTGTAGTATGCAAGTACTGAATTAGTTGCCAAAGAAGTCCCAGGACACAGTTTTGTCATTGTTTTTGTCCATGATCTGATGTTTTGGACTGGCTAGGTAGCAGGTTAAATGCAGTTTATAATGAAAGGCAGGTTGTGATCACAAATAATCAATGTACTGAGTTCTGCCAGCCCCAGGCAAAAGTATGAAGGCCCTTGGCTCTTATAATCCAATTTCTATATCTTCCAAAGACTGATTTCCACTTCCATTCCTTTAACAAATGTTGGTTGAGCAAATACTACAAGCTAGGCTCTGTTCCAGGAATAAGTGATGTAAGTTAGGTAAGTTCCTTCACCTAGCCTACCACCATCAGAAATACACAGGATTCTACCTCTGACTTCCAGCGAACCCTGCTGTAGAAATAGCACAGGTTTTGGAACGAGACAGCAGTGGGTCTGAGCCCAAAGTTAAGGCTTTGCCATCTAACTGTGTGTCCTTGTCAGGTTACTTAATCACGCTTACAAAGATCACTAGCAAAAATAGTTATAATAATATCTATCTCTAGTAGAACAGCATGAAAGGAAGCAACTGGCCCCATTCCTCAGGGAGTGGTCAGATCCAGCTAATTCACTGCCAATCTTGGCATTCAGGATTCCCAAATCAATGAACTATCACATGAGCTATATAGTAAGATGTGCTATGGGCATAAGAGGAGTGGGAGTTAGTCAGTTATATATAGTCCTCCCTCAGTATTAGTTGAAGATGAGTTCCAGGACCTCCTCCCACTCCAATACCAAAATCTGAAGATGCTCAAGTTCCTTATATAAATTGTCATGATATTTGCATTTAGCCTAGGCACATTCTCCAGTATATTCTAAATCATCTCTACATCACTTTTAATACTTAATACCATGTAAATGTTATATAGTTGTGATACTTTTTAATTTGTGTTATTTTATTGCATTATTTTATTGTATTACTTTTCTGGATATTTTCAATCCACAGTTGGTTGAATTCACCTATGCTAACCCATGAATATGGAAAGACTGGCTGTACACTGATCAAAATTGTACAGCTAAGATTTATATACTTAAATTGTACACTAAAAACTGTAAATAAATAATAACAATTATGTGCAAGAATGGGGAGTAGAGGTATAGATGGCAGGGTAGAATCTCAATACAATAATGTGCCTCATAACGACACTTTGGTTAATGACAGAGCACATATATCACAGTGGTCCCAAATAATTACAATACCATATTTTTCCTATACCTTGTCTATGATTAGATATGTTTAGATACACAAATCATAAACATTGTGTTATGGTCACCTACAATATTCCATATAGTAACAAGCTGTGTAAGTTTGTAGTCTTGAAGCAAGAGGCTAAACCATACAGCCTAGGGGTGTAATAGGCCACACCATCTAGGTTTGTGTTAGTACACTCTATGATGTTCACACAATGACAAAATCATCTAACCAAACATTTCTTAGAAGAAATCACTATCATTAGGCAACACATGGCTGTAACTGCTGAAGTTGGGTAATAATATAAGGGACTTCATCATACTACTCTAATTATTTAGAATATGTTTAAACTTTCTTACAATAAAAAAACTTGTAAATGATAAAAAAATTTGGTATCTAAATAAAGATATACAGATCAGGCTGTGGAAAACTAAGAAAACTAAGACATAAAGGGTCCTTTATGAAGTTAAATTTATTCTTTTTTTTTTTTATGCATTGGAGTCTCGCTCTGTCACTCAGGCTGGAGTGCAGTGGCATGCTCGTGGCCACTGCATCCTCGACCTGCTGGGCTCAGGCGATCCTTCTGCCTTGGCCTTCCAAGTAGCCGGAACCACAGGTATGCACTACCATACCCGGCTTATTTTTTGATTTATTGTAGAGACGAAGTCTCACCAAGTTGCCCAGGCTGGTCTTGAACCCCTGAGCTTAGGCAATCCTCTTGCCTCCGTCTCCCAAAGTGCTGGGATTGCAGGCTTGAGCCACCGTAACCGGCCTTAAATTTATTCTTCATTCAATTTAAAGGATTGTCTTTTATTGTTTTTGGTGATTCCTTATTTCTTAGTATCTAAATATCCATTCTTTCATAAAATGGAGATAACATTAATAATAGCTATCATTTATTCAAAAATAGACCTGAAGTCTGATTTTGCACGTGAAATTTTATTGGAACATATCCAATAAGTTTTATTTTAAAATTAATGCTTTATCTTAAAATTCACATTTTAAAGTTTTATTGAAATACAGCGTTTACATATTGTCTATAGCTGCTTTCATGCTACAAACTCAAGTTTTGTAGTTGTGATAGAGGCCATATTGCCAACATAACCTAAGATATTTGACCCTTTACAGAAGAAAATTTCTGGACCCCTGATTTACGTTTACTCCTGACATAATACGTGCTCAATAAATGCTCATAATATGGGTACCTCTTCTCTGTCTGAAAGACCTCTTTCCTCAGGTTTCTTAGAGGTGACTGAGTACTAATTGGACACATTAATTTAAGCTATTAATGGCTGATAATAGCTTATTATGTCACCATTCCCAGATAAGACACTAAACACCCCCCCTAAAATGCAAATGTTAGCACAAAGACACAGCTAATAAATCAATTCCAGAAGCTGAGATTACAGAGCTCTTTTGCGGTGGGGGCACTTTTTCCCTCTGAGATTCTTGAGTGCTTTCCTCCACACATCCCACCAGCTGCTCTTGGTGTTTATTCTATTTTTATAATTGCATGGATTAGTATAAATATATCATAAACCCACATGGACTAGCAGTATTCTCTACAATAGTTAAGCCCTTTGGGAAGTAAGTGATGGGGGGTGTAGTATAATAGTTAAGAATGTGGTGTTTAGTGACGAATAGACCTCACTGCTTGCTTTATTAGTAAACAGCAGTATAATTTAGCACCAAAGGCTTGAGATCAGTGTCCTCATCTGTAAATTGGAGATGGGAATAGCATCCATCTTTCAGAGGTTTTGTGAGGATTAATGAGAAATTTTGAAGGAAGTGCTTATCACAGCTAACATTCATGGAGCACTTACTATTTTTACACCTTGTGTTGCAAATGTCAGTACCTCCTAGGGATAATGATCCTTGCTAAATTGGGTTTGTCCAGGGACCAAAAGTTAGAGTGTGTGACCTTCAAAACTGTACCGTGTCCCAACCCCCTGTTCCTTCTCACCATCATTAATCGCTGACTCAAAACCCAATTTCAGAAGGGGAACAGCTTTCATAAAGTCACAGGTGCCTCACATGAAAATCTCTTCCAAATGTATAATTCTGTAACTCTGCATGCTACCTTAATAGTCTACAGTTCCAGTAATAAAGATAGGTTAATTTTGCATTAGATGAGCTTTAATGTACATTCAGAAACCAGAAACTGGCTTATGTGTTCATTAGTGTAGAAATCTTGCTTAAAGTGGGTCATGAGGAACTAGAGGAAATTCAGAGACTTTGGGAGGAAAGAAGGCATTTTGCTCAATGTGTCATCTTCCATTATTTTTGATGGGTTGAATGACTGTGAAGCAAATGAGTCTGACATGTTTTCTAATGTAGCACTGGTATGTAATGGTTTAAGAGATCAGCAGGGAAGCGACTTTCCTGTGACGCTGGCATCTAGTACCCGACTTCAGGAACGTATGGTGGGAGGCTGCTGTGGCCTAATTATCAGTGAGGGTCACACCTAGCATAATCTCCTTGTTTGGCACAGTAGCAGTGAGGCATCCTTCAAAGTGATTTAGTCTTATCTGGAGTCACCATGCAAAGAACCTGGACTTGAAATAAGATAGGACTATGGCCGGTAATGTCAGGCAAAGTGCCTCACCTTTGAGAAGCAGAGTTTCTTCATCCGAAAAAGTAGAACTAACGATTGCGAGGACAAAGAAGAGTGTCTGTAAAGTACATTGAACAATTTCTGTCACATAAGCTCTAAATAAACTTTTTATCTGTGAAGTTCCTTGAAGAGCACTTTGAACATAGTGAGCACTCAGTAAATGGTAGTTATTATTGTTATTGTTACCATCTTCATTGTCACTGTTGTCATCAAAAGCTGACCGACAAGATCAAAAATTATTTTTATAGACCTCATATTCAATAACACCTCAAGTAGAAACAGTAATAGGCTCAAATGACAGTATGAACTTCAAATTTAAAGCTACACCTACAAAGAACTATACCTCCCCTGGGCCTTTGACTCTGACTACAGTTACAGGGATTTGTATGTGAAAACAGAGAAGCCATTCCTACATGTTGAGAAGAATGCCCCCTCCACCTTCTGTCTGCTATAAACTATGTGATAGAGAGACTCCCCAGGCTGTGTACAGAGGAAAGAACTCACAGTCACCACTTCAAGTGAGCTGAAACGTTTAAGAAAACAAAGATATCTTTTGCCCAAGTTTCTCCAGTGTACATGGGGAATCAGATTCACACTTCCATTTAACAGTCGCAGGAATTGCACACCTACAGTGATTTCCCAAGAGCACAATGCTGAAAACGTACCCCAAGGTGTCAAGAACAAATGTGTATAACGGATTCTGTCTTTCCTGACTACAACCTCTGTGTACGAGTCTTAATGGATTTAAAAGAAATAGAAACTGACACTGAAATGACACTTTTTGTGAACAAGATATATTAGATGTTTCCACACTTCCTCCTTCCCTACCCCCTGTCAGCAAGATTTTCCCCTTTGAGAGAAGTGTTCAGCCTGTGTATACTGTGGTAGCAAGACAGATACAAATGCAGGTATTTTCCATTACTGATATTAAACTCTTGCCCGAAAGGGGAAATAGACCCCATATACACCATAAGACTCTGGTGCTGCCTCTCTCCTCACACCCATTCCAGGTATTTATGTCCTGCAATATATCTTTTTCCTTTCTTTTCTCAACCTCCCATAACGTCAGAGGGATACAAAGAACATCAACGTTTACTGCCTTCATAAATAAAGCTTCATATCTATATAACCTAGAGAGTCAGAAGTCATTTTCCCTATTACATCTATTTTTTTTTTTTTTTTTGAGTTGGAGTCTCACTCTGTCACCCAGACTGGAGTGCAGTGGCCGCTCCTGGCCACTGCAGCCTCGACCTGCTGGGCTCCAGCAATCTTTCCGCCTCAGCCTTCCAAGTAGCTGGAACTACAGGCGCGTGCTACCATGCCCGGCTAATTTTTGATTTATTGTAGAGATGAGGTCTCGCCAAGCTGCCCAGGCGGGTCTCGAACCCGCGGGCTCAGGCAATCTACTCACTTCAGCCTCCCAAAGGCCCGGGATTACAGGCTGAGCCACCTATTACATCTTAACATAGCATTAATGAGGTGAGATTTTCAGTCATAGCAAATACTGTAAAAACCAATAGAAGAGAATTGGGTGCCATCAATACATTTCATGTGTTTGGCTCTTATAAGGGTATGCTGTGCTAGTAGTCTGGAGAATGGGTTTTTATTTCTTGGGGTGCCTGTGGTGAGCTATAAGCCCTCCAGGAATTTCCTTATCCTATCTAGTCCTTGGTGTCTTCACACACAGAGTAAGTTGAGAAAAAAGAGTTTTAATGTTTTGTTTTGTTTTGCTTTTTGAAAGCAGGATTTATTGAGAGGACAGAAGGGCTCCCACAGTGGAAGGGGACCTGAGAAGGTTGCCCAGTTGTTATGTATTTTTTCAAACCACTCCACTGGCTCTGTGGATCACTGTGTTGAATGGATTCTGCAATGTGAACTTAGCAGAAAAGCCATCATTGGGGGTGTAGTGCCCGCACTAGGGTAAGAGGAAGGAGGTGGAGTGTGTGTGCCAGCCTTGCTACACCTGAAGTAGCTTCAAATGATATTTATATAAAAATTACTATCTAAGGTGAACACTGAGAGTTGCTAAGGAACTTTTCTTGAGAATGAGATTATTCTTTCAATACTGTGAAGTCATACACGGAAGTTGCTGATAGATCTGGCAACATGTCAGTATGCCAGCCAGATCACCTTCCTTGTCCCTACTACATTGTCTGGTATATCTGTGTGGAAAAAAAAGAGAGAGAGAGAGAGAGAGAGAATTCAAGTGGTATTAAGAGGTAAGACAATTTTTAACAAGTTTTGAATCTCACTACGTCTTTAATGTATTTGTAAGCACATCTAAACAACTTATCTATCAGATCCCATTTGGAGTACATTTTCGAGTCCCTGAAGTAAACAACAACAACAGCAATTTATTAAAGTGCCCCATCGAGGCACTTTTTTCATGATACCGTATAGTCATCTACAATGCTGCCCTATCTTGCTCTTTGCCACCATGCCATACCCTGTATAGACCTCACTACCACTCCTTTCAACAAAACCAAAATGACTATTTTCTCCTGCTACTAATATGAATACTTTCCTTCCAAGGAAAAATGACAATAAAATAAGATTTGTGAGTAGTGCTCATACTCACACTCAAAAGGAAAGGATTATATAGGGCATGTGTACAGTGGGGTGGGAGTCTGAGTGGCTCTCTGAGAAGTTTGCCAATTCCAAGTGAATGTGGAAGCACATGGATGACTGTCCACAGGAAAGACGTGAGATGCTAAACAAAGCACCCTGGGAATGATAAGAAATCGTATTTTCAGTTAACCAGTCAATCTATCCCATTTACAAACTAACACGTAAGTATTTAATAGCATGTTATTTTGTGAATATGTCATAACCTTTCTAGAATTCCTTTTCTTTTTTTTTTTTTTTTTTTGAGTTGGAGTCTCACTCTGTTGCCCAGGTTGGAGTGCAGAGGCACACTCGCAGCCACCGCAGCCTCGACCTGCTGGGCTCAGGTGATCCTTCCATCTCAGCCTCAGCCTCAGTTGGAACTACAGACACACACAACCACGCCTGGCTAATTTTTTGATTTATTGTAGAGTTGAGGTCTCACCAAGTTTCCCAGGCTCGTCTCGAACCTGTGGGCTCAGGCAATCCTCTCACCTCGGCCTCCTAAAGTGCTGGGATTATAGGAATGAGCCATCACACCTGGCCTTAGAATTTATTTTCTTGAGAGACATGAGTATATATCTAAGTTCTTTTTTCCAAAGGATAAGCGAATTGTCCCAGCACCATCTATTGATGTACTAATGTGCTCAAAACACAAAATAAATAAAACCAAAAATTAATCAGGAAAATATTTACCAGTTATACAACAAAAGTCATGTAAGCACATCTATACACAAATAAACAAAAAAATAAAGCAATATTTACAAGTAGTTAATAAGTTCACACAAAAATTATCAAGCTTCTAATAATAACACAAAGGAAATAGGTTGTCCACCTGCTTCATTAATAATTTTCAAACAGTGAGTGTGTCTGGGTTGGCATGAGTGGGTGAAATGTGTCATCTCAAACACTGCTGCTAAGAGTGTAGAAAAGAAGACTTTAGAAAGGAGAAAACCAGTAGCCCTTCAAAATACCTGTAGCTTTTGACCTATTCTAATTGTACTATGGTTCCTTGGCTCTCTCTTTCCCTGATGCCATGGTCCTTAGAAATCTAGGGTGAAGTAATAAGGAAAGAGGAAACTTACCTGGCTAAATCCTTAGAGATTTTGCAGGGCACCTGGCTTATGTCACACCATATCAAAAATACAGCACAATAGCAAGGAAAAATATAGATTCCAGCCTGGCTCAATGTTAAGAATTTTTGCAAAGATTTTCAAAGCCCCAAACATAAAAGAACTTTCAAATTTCCCTCCCACCAATCTCATTTCTATCTTCCTACACTCTTGCCATCACCCATGTTTCAACAGTATACAGAAGGAGGGACAGGGGAGCTTAGAAAGAACCTTAACCTTAAAAGAAGCTACAGCTTTCAGGAGCAACCCTGGTCCTGTTCTGAAAAGGATTTTCTCATTATTAATATCCGCATACCATTCCCTAAAAACCCTAAATTATAGAATTTGTACATTAGATTGGGGAAATCATCATTATCTTCATTTATACCCCTTATAACTTTGTCCACAGAGGACTGCAATGCCTCCCCGCCCACAACTCCATGATATGGGGCATAACTGTCTAACAGAAATAATCTAGTTCAATTAGCCAAAAAAGAATAAAGCAAAGGCATACCACCATACGATATAAGAAATTCAAAGCCTGCCTGCTGTGAAGAATTTGGATACTATTTGAGCTAAGGGTGACATATTGGAAGTTTTCTGTGTTCATTTCAAATAATTTTCTCTTAATTTTTTACTTCCATAGGACTATTATGTCTCAACAAGTTCTAATTCAGAGAATTTATGCTAAGCAAATAACCTAAATCTTTAGTGAACAGTTACATCCCAAGGTACCTATTATGGTATTATTTTTAACACTGGGAAAAAAGAAAAAAGATAAAGAAAGCTATTTATGCTCCCAAATGGAGAAGTGGGTATTTAAGTTTTATTTACTTACATGGGATAAAATAATATATATCCATCTAGAGTAATGCTATCTAAGGTTGCTTTAATTTAGGAGTGTGCAAATTGTACATTAAGTTAAGGAAATTGCTAAAAACTCTTAAATAATCAGTTGGACCCCAATTGTATTTTATGACTTTGGGAAACTAAATTTACAAATATCACAATTGTAGATACTTTCCTCCCACGCTATGTTGCAAATATAAATGAAAAATTTAAAGACTCCTTTAGAAATAAGTTATTCTATAGACTACAGTAGTTTAGAAAGTAGTTTTCTGGCTAATAATTGTCAGGTTTTTTTTTTTTTTTTTTTTTTACTGCTAGACTGTATTGTCACCTTCATCACATAATGTAGAAAGTAGTTTTCCAGGAGGTGGGGGAGGAATGATTCAGATAAACTTCTTATAGATGTGAATCACTGCACACATAAAGATGAATAGAAGGTAACACTGAAAGTGTTAAAATTAAAAAACATATAAATAAGCCATAGCATAAGAAAAATATCATGGACCTTTGAGCTACCCACAAACTAATTGACAAAAAATGTACAAAAATGTAGAAAATATACAAATGCACCAGAATATGCCTAATATTTTCTCTCCACATAGTAAGATATCAGGAATGAATTTTTTATATGAGAGAGATCTATCCATCATCTATCTCTCACTATCTCATGGATGATTTTTATCATCTTATTTATCTCTATATTCCAAAATTTCAAACATATGCTATTTCTATAATTTTAAAAACCAAACATACATAAGAAACAATGTTCACAGGGAGTATCAACTCAGCTTTCACTAACACCTAGGATTTCTTGAGGCTGTGCTAAATTATTTTCATCAGAAACAATTGTTTCAAGGCACATAGAACTGGTCACATTACTTGTCAAAAATTAAAAACCTTGTCAAACTGTTTCCTTTATGGCATTATAAACAGTTGTCAAAAGTGAACTGTTTGCAAAAGCAGCACAAAAAGGGGAAAAAATGGTCTCTTTTTGATACTGAGTGAAGGGTTTTCTATAATTTTAGCAGTCATTAAGATTTACTAATGAAGACTTGAGATGGAGTCTAAAAAAGGAAATATAAAGTTAAGTGGCTCATTTCGTATTTTGAGAGGTAAAATATTAAGAGGAAAAAGAAGCACAATCTCATCAATCATAAACCACAGCAAGCTGGAAAAGTAATGTAGCCTTTTCCAGCAGTAGCCTGCGCTGAAGAACTGCATTGGCCTAGCGAGACTACCTTCTAATAGGTGAGAGGCTATTTCAATCTCCATACCCATTTAATCACAGGGCTGTTTGAGCACTGACTGCCAATTATCCTGAATTATGTGTCATATAGTAGGTTTGTGATCTGGGCTATAGTGCATTAGGGACCCAGCAGAGACCACCATGTTGATTTGACAAGGTTCTTAGAGCTGGGATGAATAAATTAACGCAACAGAATGATTCTGATGAAGAGAAGATTGAAGCCAAGCTCCCAGAGATGGAAGATTAGTGACTAATCAGCTCTAACACCTGGTTTCCATAACACTCTAATAACAACTCCTCACGCTGCTATAACAAAACACAACAGCCTCTGCTGGGGGGAGAGAAATGTGAAATAGCCTCAAAAGTTATGGCTTGGGGTGTTTTATTCATGACAGGATGTATTTCACCTGTTCTCAGAAAATTAGAGCAGCGGCAATTCTTTTCCCTCTTTATAATGGGATGGAGGGTGCTAGATGGTTGTTAATTCAAAACAACCAGGTTCCCAGGAGAACAGATTGAATGAGACATCCACTGCTGCTAACTTTTTAATTCAACTTATATCAGCTGAAAAGAGGAGGCGGCATGCGAGGAGGGGAGGGAGAAGGGAAGGAGGTCGAAATGGTTAATGCTGATGGGACTGTACTGGTGGAGAGAGACCCCAGTTGACAGTCAGCTCTGGCCTCTTACATTTAGGCTCAGAGTAGATAAAAGCAAATGCTCTCCAGATTCCAAATCTCACTATTTTGGTTAATTTGGAGAAAAGTTCAGGTCCTGGACATCTGTCATGTAAAGCTAAGATACAAAACTGCCAAATGTCTCATACAAATACAAGCTAATATACATGCCCCTAACTAGAGACGTGAGGAATTGCTGTTTGGCCAATACCCTTAATCAATATCAGAGGAGGTAGCCCCCAGAGGACCACCATTATCCATTGTCAGTATTTCCTTTCTTAAAAGGCAAGTCATTTATTACGGCCTGTTTTGTTAAAGCACAAAGCACTTAACTGAGAATAGTTGATTCTCACAGAATGTCTGAGATGTACATTGGAATAGCATTTTGACATCTACCAGGATTGAGGCGTCAAAGAATTAGAATCATTCTCTTATGATTGCTCCAAGGAATACTACCCAGTCATAAAAAATAATGAAATCATATATTTTACAGCAACATGGATGGAACTGGAGGTTACTATCTGTAGTGAAGTGACTCAGAAACAGAAAGTAAAAGACTGTGTGCTCTCACCTGTAAGTGGGAGCTAAACAATGGGTACACATGGACATACAGAGGGAAATAATAGACATTGGAGACTCCAAAAGGTGGGAGGGGTGTAAGGGCTGAAATACTACCTATCAGTACAATGTATACTACTTGGGTGATGGGTACACCAGAAGCCTAGACTTCATCTGTACACAATTACCTCCATGTAACACAAACCTGTAAAAATAAAAATTAAAAAAAGAAATAAAAGCAAAGCTAAGGAAGCATGAATCTGAAACTAAGAAAACCCAATTTAATGACAACCAAATGTTTGAAGACAGGGTTGGTGGCAAGGAGGAGTTATTCACATTACAATAACAAATGACAAAAGATTTATTTGGCAAAAGACATAAGTAAATTCTCCTGAACTTGTTCAAACCTGATCTGATGATACGTTAAAAAGAGACCCACACTCAACCTTTTGAGGAAACGATGTCTTAAGAATGCAGGTTGACGTGCAGAAGATTGAAACAGGACCCCTACCTATTGCCATACACAAAAACTAACTCTAAATGGATCAAAGACCTAAACGTAAAACCTCAAACTATAAGGATCTTAGAAAATGCAGGAGACACCCTTATGGAAATTGGAACTGGCAACCAATTCCTATTCGGAACCCTAAAGGCCAACACCTTAAGGAATAAGATAGACAAGTGGGACCTCATCAGACTAATGAGCTTCTGCAAAGCAAAAGATACCATCAAAAGAGCAGGGAGATAGCCCACAGAATGGAAAAAAATATTTGCCAACTGTTATATCTGACAAAGGCCTAACATGTACGATCTACAAAGAACTCAAACATGCTGAAAGAAAAAAAACAAACACCTCCTTTAAAAAGTGGACAAAAGACATGAATAGACACTTCTCAAAAGAAGATATACGGGCAGCCAACAGACACATGAAAAAGTGTTCAGCCTCACTCATCATCAGAGAAATGCACATCAAAACCACATTGGGATACCACCTAACCCCAGTAAGAATGGCCGTCATTAATAAAACAAACAACAGATGCTGGTGAGGATGTGGAGAAAAAGTAACACTTCTACACTGCTTGTGGGAATGCAAACTAGTGCAACCTATTTGGAAGACAGTGTGGTGGTTTCTGAAAGAACTAGAAATTGACCTTCCATATGACCCAACAATTCCCCTATTGGGAATATACCCGGAGGAACTCAAATCATTCTACAAAAAAGATTCCTGCACACATATGTTTGTTGCAGCTCTATTCACAACAGCAAAGACATGGAACCAACCATGTTGCCCATCAAAGTTGGACTGAATAAAAAGATGTGGTACATATACACAATGGAATATTATGCAGCCATAAAAAAAGACAAACATATATGAACTTCACAGTAACTTGGATGGATTTGGAGTCGATCATACTCAGTGATCTATCATAGAAACAAAGAACAGAGTACCATATGTTCTCACTCAAAAGCGGACCTTGAACAATTATAATACTATAAGAAAGGGATGGCAGTAGTAGGAAACTGTTGGGGAGGAGGGGTGGGATTGGCAGTTGAGAGAAACTGCTGGGGAGGGAGGGGCATACCTCATCAACAAGGGTACATGTTTAATCAATGTTTGTATACCTAACCCTGAATCGTACCCTACATCTTTATAATAATTTTTTAAAAAAAGATAAAAAAGAATGCAGGTTGGCTTGTCTTTTCAGGCTCTGTTCCCAACTGCAATTCTTATTCACACAACTGAACTTTCTAGTCACAATCTGTTTAATTCTGTGACTTAATCTCTAGCCGGGGGTGGAATCATCAATTTGGATTTCATCTTTCTTTTTTATTCTGGTTATCTCCTCATATAGGACGCATTACTATGCCCCACATTCAGCTCATCAGTCTGTGAAGACCCACGCTTTTTGCAGTGACTGACAGAGAAGCCAACTACACATTGTCCCAAGGGCTGTTTCCAAATTTGGTCTCCCAAAGGGAAGCTCGCTAAACTCCTCTAGGCATGCTTTAATTCCGACCCATTTTCACAGTTTCATTTGTTCTAATACCTGATTCTTTCTTTGCCTCAGCAAGCCTCACCAAAGGACAGGTTGGGGAGAGCAGGTGTTGTTTTATCTATATTCCATTAGGAATAATTTCCTTCACCCCTTTTCCAGGTGTTCATCCCCAAACTCCAATTTAAGCCTTGGTGTCAAAGGTCAAAAGTACCTCATTCAAGCACATGTATGTCAGGCAATATGTTTATCTTAATTTATGCCCAATATTCTCCTTTCATTGTTTTGTGTTATTTTTTTCTCTCTCTCTGTTGAAACATTTTAGTGAGTATTGTTAAACCAAGTAAAGAGTCCTCTTCAAATAGACTTTCAAAGTAAAATTCAGGGAGGGAAAAAAAGTAAATTTTTTAAAAGGGTTGATTGAACTTGTAATCATAAAATCCACACTCTAGGCCATTTGCTGAATTTCACTCTGTTAAATGTTTTCATCTTCTTATACCAAATTATAAATGCCCTAAACCATAAAGTGGGAAAAAGGCAGATATTATCAATGTTCTGCTACAAGGTTTTCCTGTCATCACCAAAGGGCCCTGCAGATATTCAGAGGAGTCAGTGTGGTTTTGGTCGAAGCAGCAGGTAGCAGTTTTGTGTATACAAAGCTTAGGTGAGAACATACTATGATAACAAAACTCTAAAATCTGGAGAGAGACTTTGTTTCCTGTCCCCTCAAAGACACGCCAAAGGTTTCTGAGGGCCATGAGAGGAACATGGAGGCTTATGATTAATCTGAAAACATGCCATTCTCCTAAGAAACTGCAGCCAACAAGAGCTCTTCAAGAGTTGGTACCAAATGATATTCTAGTCTACTAATGACCTTTGTGTGGTTCTAGGTCATAAAGTTATACGAAACTGAATAGATAGGAATCTCATGGAAGTACCTGAAATCTTAAGGCAGTGGCCGTTTGTGGGTTTTGAGAATCTGGCAAAACATATAAAGTCCTTACTCCAAAACAGTACAAGTATTTACACATTCATTAAAATGTGCATCTTATTTCAGGAGTTTTATTCAAGGATAAGAATCACTGTAGAAGATATAAATACTATAATTTATTTTGGTCATATATAATATCACACCAGCACGTTAAAATTCCTAAATCAACTAGATTCTTAGCTTCAAGATGCAGGAGGAAAACTAGTGTGTTAAATGAGTTAGAATGAGAAAAAGAAAGAAAGAAACCCTAATTATTGCCTGTTTCTCCCCAAAGCTTTGGTAATATAACAATGAAAAGAGATGTATTGATCAGGGTTCTCCAGAGAAAAAGGACCCACAGAATAAAAGATAGATAGATAGATAGATAGATAGATAGATAGATAGATAGATAGATATAGATAGACTGACAGATAGATAAATATAGATAGATTTATTATGGGACTTGGTTCGTGAGAGTATGAAGGCCAAGATGTCTTACTGTTTGCCAGCTGCAAGCTGGAGTCCCAGGAAATCTAGTAGTGTAATTTAATCCAAGTACAAAGGCCCAAGAACAGGGTGGGGTGGGGCTGCCAGTGTAAGTTTTGGATTAAGACTAGAGAACCAGGAACTCTGATATCTGAGGTCAGGAGATGATGGATATCCCAGCTCAAAAAGACAGAGGCATTTGGTCTTCTTTTACCTTTTTGCTCTATTCAGGCTTGCAAAGAATTGGATGATGCCAACCCACAATGACGAGGACAGATCTTTGTCTACTGATTGAAATTCGTACCTCTTTCAGAAACACCCTCACAGACACATGTAGAATTTATCAGCTATCTAGGCATCCCTTAGTCCAGTCAAGTTGATGTATAAAATTTTCTTTCAGAGGGGGAAAGGAAAGTAGGGAAGTTACAATGGGAAATATATTGCTTTATTCAATTTGCTACCCTTGTAAAACATTTCTAAAAATGATTTCTGATTACCATCCGTATTTCTGAAAGTTTCAGTGATCAACGGGGATCAAAGCAAGGCAACAAAATGCCATAGACAGTATCTCTTCCATGGGTACTAAAGCCAGAAGCTGTTTCAAAAAGTGAAGATGCTTTAGTTCCTTGTCTACAAAATGAGTATGTTGAGTGTACCTAGTTTACAGGCAGATTAGGAGGATTAAATGAGTTAAACTGTCTGAAAGGGATTTGCAGATTTGGGTACTGCACTAATGTCAGTTATTATTTTTACAAAGGGCTGCAGACTTTTAATATTATTCAGATTGGTCCTGGAATCCCTTTTGGTTGTTCCTACATTAACCTAATGACCCATTAGCAGAAATTGTGCTTTGAACTCTGTTGAGAATGCTAAGGAAGTAGGCATATAGTTAGTTATCACAATAGAAATGGTAAAGCAGTTGAAGTTGGGAATTTAGTCAACAGCCATATCAAACTGGTAGTAATGACAATTATACCTTGCATTTTGCAAATTATTTAAAGTAGAGGATCACTGAGGTGAGCTGGGTGGCTCAGAGTAGGGGAACAAGGACATTCATTGGGGTGGAGAGAATATGAAAAGTACTTTTCATTGTAACTTCTCTGGCTTGTTTTTGAGAAAAATATTATTTTTATTTAATACTATATTAGTATAGTTATACACACATTCAGTTTATATACAAATATGCATATATTAGAGAGTGTGTTTACATTTTTTACTGCTTGGTATGCATGCTCAAAAATTTGTTATGTATATGGGTCCTTTTTACATGTACATTATTTGATCCTACCAACCGTGTCCATTAGTGCCACTATAGAGTTAAGAAAACCAAAGCTGGAAAAGGTGGGCATTTCCTGCTATATCGTATCTAGATGACTCAGAATAGAATTCCAGGCTTAGACTCTTAAGTCCTACACTCCACACCTTTACACCTAACTGGGCTCTTCCAAATTCAGCTTTTCGCTGAAGTCACCAAAAGTTAGCCTGAGGACTGCAAAACAGATTGTTATATCAGAGAGCCCAAATGGGATAAGGGTGCAGAGAAAGAAATGAGTTGACTTTGGAAGGTAGGTCAGCAGAGGGAAGCTCTTCTAATCCAGATGTAGGTTACAGTGAAGGGAACTCATTAGAATATATGCACATAAGGGTCAGGTATGCACAGATCCCAAACCATATGCAAATTGTTCTTGATTACAATCCTGATCCTTAAGTACTCCAATATGATACTGACATATGGTAGAAATGAGACACTTTCTCCACCCCAACCAAAAACCAAAAACCAAAATTTATTACCATCACTGTGTTTATGTATTATGTATAAATGGCAGTTTTGGTATTTTTTTGTTCTTTCCTATCTTAGTTTAAGGTCCCATGTAAGTGCTAAATATTATCTGATTTTAACAAGGCTTAGCCACAGAAAAACTGCATACCTCAGTTTCTGCAATAAGCACAAAAAAGACGGAAAGAAAATGAACTATTCGGGGTTATAAACTTTACTTCCTCAGCTCATGCTCTCCTCCCTATTTTCCGGTTCAAAAATATGTTCCGAGCTAAGAATTCATTTTCTTAGAATGGATATCTTCAAAGAATATGTTTTCAACAGAGGAATTAGTATAATTCTTCTTGAAAACACCAAGTAATCTCTTCTTTTGAGTGAGTTTTTTGTACACAGGTTGAGTGGCCAAAAATTGATCTAAAAATAGTATATGTTTGTTTTCTGAATACACAGGTTTCAAAGGGATGTATGCTTCTGGGCAAATATATAAATAAACAATAAATAATTATTAGAAATGTCCTTTTTATAAGTCAAAAGGAAAATTACAAAATTAGTTAATAAATAAAATTAGATGTATACTTAAAATTTACTATACTAGATGTA
Source organism: Tarsius wallacei (assembly GCA_963574415.1). Classification (NCBI taxonomy): domain Eukaryota; kingdom Metazoa; phylum Chordata; class Mammalia; order Primates; family Tarsiidae; genus Tarsius; species Tarsius wallacei. The sequence continues at coordinate 49,789 of CAUYQG010140457.1, forward strand.
GTAAATTGATTATATTAGTACATTTCTATTTCTGAAGTCCATATCGGAAATGTGACTTCAAAATTCAGTAAATGGCTTTTTTTTTCTTTGTTGTTCAGGTAGTTTGTATAGCTTATTTTGCAAGTTGGCTTGCTTGGGTGTAAGCCACTTATATAAAATACATATGTTACAGAATCATACAATCTGAGGGGTGGCAAAAATCTTTGACATAATCTAGTTGATCTCTTATTTTTCAGAAGAGGAAAGAGTGCCCCTAAATAGAAACTGAAACATCTGGGTCCCTAAATAATAAGAAACCTAAATATAAAGTATTTATTCAACAAATATGTTACTGGCATGATCACATTCAAAGATCATCATATGACCACATGTATTAATTATCAAAATCAAGGAAGATATTAACTACAACATTTAAATTTACAAAGAAGATGTTTAACAATATATTATTAGGTCTCTATTATGCAAATACATTGTGTTGTTTAAGAGGACAACTTCGATGTAAACAGCTGTTTCACTGATAAGTATTATCCTTATCAGATTTGCACACTATGAAATTGAGAAGAGACGATTTCCTAAAAAATGTAAATATTGAGCAAGTGATAGAGTCAGGATCAATGTCAATATTGGTTATATGAAATTGAATACATCATCAAAACAGCATCATTTTCATACTTGGCCTTATGTACCAGCATTTCTAATCATGTGTGTGAATGTGAGGTATAATGTGAGGAATGATTCACAGAAAATCATGGTGAGAAATAACATAATGGATCTTTAAATGCAACCTTGCCTAAATCATATAAATAATGTTATCTCCCCTTGCTTAGATTCATGGAAAAGAGGCAAGAGAACAGAAATGAAAACCAAAGAGAAATGATCTGTTTTTAAAAACATAAGAACACTTTAATATCAGCATTTCTTATGTTTGAACACAACATTAATAATTTTAAACTAATTGTAAATATTTAAAAATGCATTCATATTAATAGGAAATGCATATATTTCATAAGATCTCCTCAAAATAATTTTAACCTCAAAGTGGCATGAGGTTATCTTTGTTATTATTATTATTATTATTATTATTATTTCGGAAGGGTTTCTTTTAAAAGCCACAGAGGAGGAGTGGAATCCGGGATCACCATATGTCTGAAATGTTAGAAACGTAAGAACTTGGTAGGTGTGAAAATTCTCTTCATTTCCATTCCTCCTCTCAAAAACACAAAATTACGTCTCTGGTAATTTATTTTGGGGTGGAGTCCAACAAGCAAGTGGAAAATTAGAGCTTATAAGTTTTTTTAAAATCTAGATATTTTTAAAACTGTAGAAATAATAAAGAACATTAAAAATTCAGAAAATATTTTGGAAGCAGTTTTAAAGTCATTTTTTATAAAAGAATAAATTCATCTATCACTCTTATTCCAAAATAATGGAGTGAAAATGAAAGAACAATTCAAAATGATGTCACAAATTAAAATACAGCTGGGATCAAAGTGCACTTTAAAAAAGCAACAAAAGTCTTTCAAGAAAATAATAAATAATTGTTTAATGCTTAATGGACTCATTGAACTGCTGTAGCATCGTATTTTAAACATAATTTCACATTCACTCAATTAGATTTAGAAAAAATCATTATAAATATATAGATATTAGCAGAACTTCCCCAAGTATTTTTTAAATTTAAATCAATATCATTAGCAATGCTGTTTTCTATCCAAGCATCCAAATAGCAAATGCTAAAATAATGTTTACCTGAAATGTTTTTCTACTGTATATAAATTTTGATCAGAAAATAAATTATACCTGCATATTGAATTTGATAGGGATTATTAGTTATTATAAAATCTTTAATTTAACTTGCATTATGGATGAAAACTTAAATATGATCTGCTATTTACAAATGTCTTTGCCTTCTTTTGCAGAAATACACAGGGACTACCCATACACAGTACATGGATGTAAAGGTAAAGAAAAGTGTTTTAATTCCAAATCCCTTCTAAAGAAATCTAAGATTTCAGGCAAAATGTAATATGTATATTTTTTAAGCTTCATAATAAAACAAAAATGGTAGAGTTGCATATTGTTAATGTGTTGTTTTACAATGAAAAATTACTTTAACATGCTTGTCCATCACTCTGCTGAAATCAACATATTTCACAATTTTTATTACATACAGAATTGGCTCTGTGGAATTTTAATATTTTCATTAATATGTGTATTTGCAAAGGAAGAAACTCATTTGGACATTTTCTGTTTTATGCAACAATATTTCATTTACCCATACTGAGCCAAAGGCATATTTAAATGCTGTGTGCTTCACACAACACTATGTTTGTTACCCATGTTGACCTAAAGGTTAGATATGTGTACAATAAAACACACACACAAATGAGCTGCTCCCTAGAAAAACAAGAGAACCAAGAAAAAAGAGAGCTTCAAAATACGAACATTTGTGTTGATTTAAAAGAAAGAATGAAGGAAAGGAAGGAAAAATGGAGAAAGGGAGGTTGGGAAGGAGGAAGAAAAATGAATTACGATAATGTGTAGAGAGGAGTAAAGGGTTCTCACTATATTTGCTTCTATACCAAAGTTAAATAGTCTCATTTCAGGGAAAATCAGGCCAACCAGGTCAGCATTTTTGCTGTCATATGTTCTAAAATACTGTGACTGCTGTACTCAAATTTTCTACAAAATCTTTTAGGAAATTCATTGTGCACATATAGACCATGGTTATTTCTAGCTGATCTCTGTGCTATTCTGCATGAAGACTCTCCTTATGTAACTAAGAAACACTAGGATTGAGGAATCAGGATACAGCTTATCCTTGAACAACATGGGTTTGAACTACACAGGTTCACTAACATGTTGTTATTATTATTATTATTATTATTATTATTATTATTATTAGAGTTGGTGTCTCACTCTGTCACCCAGACTGAAGTGCAGTGGCATGATTATGGCTCAAGCAGCCTGATCTACTGGACTCAGGTGATCTTTCTTTCTCAGCCTCCTGAGTAGCTGGGACTACAGTGCAAGCCATCATGCCTGGCTAATTTTGTACAATTTTTTTGTAGAGACTCCTGGTCTCAAGCAATCCTTCTACTTTGGCCACCCAGAATCCTGGAGTTACAGGTGTGAGGCACCGCACCCAACCTATATATGGACTTTTTGAAAATAAAAGTTATGCCAAGTGTGCCTGTGTCTCCTTTCTTCTACCTCTCCAGCCCCTGCCTCCCATGAGACAAGACCAACTCCCCCTCTTCCACTTCCTTCTCAGCCTACTCAATGTGAAGACAACAAAGATGAAGGACTTTATGGTGAATCATTTCCACTTAATAAATAGTAAATATATTTTGTGTTCCTTATGATTTTCTGTATAACATTTTCCTTCCTCTAGCTTACTTTATTGTAAGAATACAGAGTGTAATACAAACAGCACATAACTTATGTGTTAAACAACTGTTTCTGTTATCAGTCAGGCTTCCAGTGAACAGTAGACTGCAGTAGTTAAGTTTAGGGGAGTCAAAATTATACACAGATTTTTTACTTCAAAGGGGGGAATGGGTGACCCTAAGCCCCACGTTGTTCAAGGGTCAACTGTACCATTGACAGTAAAATTCAACCAGCCTACAGGTAACGGGACAGGTCAGGCTGGGGTGATTTCTTTCTTCAGTGGGAGCAAATAATAACCAAGGAAAGGAGGGAGAGAGAAGGACACGTAAATATACACTGAGTTTGGAAAGACCTGGGGAAGAGTAGAAAGTGGGAGGACACAGCAAAAGTCCTACCTAGGTCTAATGGTACCAAACAGGACTCAGGGTTGGCCTGAGTTCAGCTTTCCCAGGTCCTGCCCTTCCACTAACAGCCTTCACATCTGCTCAGTCATCTCATTCTTCTCTCCTATTCTCCCAGCCAGGAGGAAAGCTCACCTTTATTATTTTAAAGCTTTCCATCTGAAGCTGCTATCAAGACATTCCAGCTTCAAACCTGTGCCCCAACCCCAGGGTGGCCAACCATCCCGGTCTGCAAGGACCAAGGAGCTTCCTAAGACATGAGATTTTGGACAATAAACCAGGGAGAGTCACATACAAATCTTGACAAGTTGGTCATTTCAACTCTGAATTTCTTCTCTTGCCCTCTGGTCCCACCATCCATATAGGTATTAAATATATATATATATATATATATATATATATATATATATATATTTTAATGAAGTCAGAGCAAGAAATAAACAAAATATTAAAAGTTATAAATATATAACCAGAAATTCATGGGAGCCTCAGGAAACCTATGCCATCAATATGCTTTATTTACTAAAGAGGGAAAATGCCTACAGTGTATAAATCCTACGGTAATGGCTAATCCTCTTTGTAAAAATAAAATAAAATAAAATTAAAAAAGAATGCAGCTGATAAATTACTTACCGAAAATGTAACGCTCAAAGCAGTCATCACAATGCAATAATTATTGGACTTGATTAAACATAAAAATAAATCTATCTTTTACTTCTCTCTCATCCCATTAGTACATACAATGAAAGGAAAAGCCTTTTAAAAAGCTACCTCATGGCCAATTTTTCCCCCCTTAATTCTGCATTGTAACAAACAAAGGTAAAATCAAAAATCATGCAAGCGGTGAAGTATAAGCTTTTTCCCATTATCCTTGGAAGGATGAGGACAGTGCCAATTAAAAACACATTTCCATGTAGCTCTCAAAAAATGCCTTTTTTATTTTAACTCCTTGATAGTGGAATGCCTTATTAAGAGGAGAAGAATCACAAAGTATAACGGCTTATAAGTCATCTATATTTAGGGGAAAATCAATCTATCTGTTTCAATTTAAATGTATGAAACCTTTCCTAACTTCATTGACATAAATAATGCCCCCTGTTTATAAAGTCTGAAACTAAAATAAGCATCTAATCTCTAAAAATGTACGCTAACAATGTTGCTTTTCTTAAGGTAACAAGAACAAGTTGGATTATTCAATAGAATGCAGTCAAATTAAACTATTTCTGCCTTAAGTGGAAGAATGTGACCCCATTTTATATGCATGTGTGCAAGTCTCAATGTGACTTTTTTCCTCTGTTGAGATACTTGACTTTGATTTTATTTTTATCATTTACGCTGTGAAATGCCAACACCATGCCATTCCTACAAAACACACTTTTATCCATTTTTTTAAAGTCCACGTTCAAGTTAGAAAATAAGTCATATCTCTAGATCTCATTTTGTAAAGGTTGTACTCACCACAGGCTTAACACAACGGTGGGAGACAGTGTGGAAGGGATCGATAAAGTGGTATTACCCTTTGTGATGGGGCAGCTCTGCAGGACGTTCTGGCTTAACTCTGCTGTCTGCGCTCACACTCCATCCTTACCCACTGGGAGAGTGCACTAAAGCACAGTTATGGACCAAGAGCCCCGACCAGGATGAGAAACTCACTTCCTTCACCTTGTTCTGAGCTGCTTTAATAAAGCCAGAGAGAATCTAGATGCCTTAACACAGAGTTTCCCATTTGAAAGACAAATGTATAAACACCCTGAAGTCTGAGAGCATAGGTCTTGACTTTCAGGCAGGTGTATGCATTGTCCAAGACGTTTCACGTTGACAGAAGGCCTATACATGCAGAATTTTCTTCAACCTCAACTTGTCACTAGTGATTTTAAAAAGCCAGTTATTGTGGTTGCAGGGCTGCAACGCTGCAATATAATGAGTTTATATTAATAGCCTCCCTCACTTGCCAATTGGACTTAGGGGATAATATGTTAAATTTGCCTCTAAATTAAATGTTTATAATTTCTCATTTGTCACTGTAAGAGTAAAATTGCAACTCTATGCTTATGAATGTTATACTGTCTAAGGATACGGTCACACTGTTACCATTTGTGTTATTAGGGAGTAGCTGATGCTTTTCAGGTCTGAGACTTGGAGGCTTTGCTTGTTTTATAGCAGGGACTATGTGGATCTGCTGTAATTCTTTTTTTCTAATAAGAGTACTGAGACTTGCATTTAATTAAATAGACCTCACTTCGCTATTCAGGTAAAATTAATGATAAGTAATGCAAATTCCTTTATAGGGTCTTATGACAATACAACTGATTTAAGCTTTTTTTCTGTGTCCCTATTATCCTGCAGGCCACATTTCAACTACTTTTCCTGATACAGATATGGGTAGCCATCTCTCTCACATCAAATACTCTTCTCACTGGACTTGAACCCCTCTCTGAGTCTCGACAACTATCTTATTCTCCAGGATAAGACAATGCATTTCTCATGAATCTACTGTACCTTCTAATCGCTGAGCCAAGATTTGTCATTATTTGATAAACACTAACAGAGAATCTACCAGGCAATACATGCAAATAAATAAGGAAATGTTGGCAGAGAACTAAGTCTCCTGCCTCTTTAAATAAATTAACTGCAAGGGATTGAAAACCGGCTTGGGCATGACATTTTGGGATTCAAACAACTGGCCTTCTCCACTATTGGAGATCTTAGAAGAAGATGGTGTGGATTTTGGCATAATTACCTATTTTGCTTACTGGTGCCTGCCCTGTATTCTAATATTTTAGTACTTATATGTACATGACTCAACTGATGCTATACTACATAACTATTATCCATTAAGTGCAGACATTATTCATTACATCTTTTAGGCTGCCAGTGAAAAACTGGCAGGGAAAAAAAAGGGCTTTTTTACCTTCTAGAACAAATTTATTTACCCTTTGACTCAACTTCCCCTGATTGGTCTACACCTGGTTATTATTTTTAAAACTAAAAGCATCATTAATGTGATTAAATACAGAGTCAGCTGCCGTAGGTCATCACCCTTAGCAATAGTAAGAACTTGGAAAAGCTTTGACATTGCAGTTTTTCTTTGCCATGTCCCAGATAAAATTCTTGGGTCAGGATACCTAAGGCCTCTGAAAGTGAGAAGGGACAGTATTAAATATACACCCCCATCCAGGTTTTCTTATCCAGATCAAACCATGGTAATCACGCAGCGACTGCTTTCTTTTCCATCATGATAGAGTTGCTTTCCCCCATTTATTACATTGTTGTCTTTTTTACAGTTTTCAGAAAGAATAAAACTGTGTAAGGTACCTTACATAAAATATACAGTTATGAGTAAGAATATGTCCTGTCTTCAAGGGATATCAAATCTGACAGAGAAGACATACATACAAATGGTTATAATTGAGGTCACTGCAAAGCACAAAGATATTGAAATAAAGTTAGAAGTATAGGGCTAATCTTGCTTTCTCAGCTATGATTTTACCTTCTATTCAAATTTGGTTGAAAAATTAATTCTATCACAATTACAAACCCTCTAGACCAGTTCCCAAATAAAAGGCATTTAATAAATAGTAACTATTTCATTAATTAAAGTTATTGTAATGCACGGCCCAGTAGGTAGATAATAAAATGGCAGAGAATGCTCAGTGAGTTTGAGGGGCAGGGGCATAGCCCTTCCTGGCTGGTGGTTCAAGGGAGATTTCACAAAAGTAAAGGGCTATGTTTAGTCACGAAGCATGAGTTGGGTAAAAAGAATTTTTAAAAAAGTACTGGGACAAAAAAAAAAAGACACACTTAGAAATAACTGGGTTGGGCTAGAATGTTAAGTTCCATCAGAAAATATTCTAGAAGACCAGATTGGAAAACAAAGAGGGAACCTCATTGAGAGAATATCACCAGGGATTTTCTATTGATTTGATCCGCAATGAATATCTCTGAGTGTTTAGAGATTTACCAGATCTCTAAAAAGTAATCTGACAACTTTGTGTAAGTGTAAGAGGTAGAGGCACAGTGAGAATTTAGGTTACAGGGAACAAGGACCTTTTATCAGAATGATAATACAATGAAAAATAAAAAAGATGGCAGAGAGGAGAAACATTGAAGAAATAGAAAATGCAGAAAATGGCAATTAATTAAATGTAAGGTTTGACAGAGAAAGGAGAATTAAAAAAAGACTCATACATTTTAAGCCCGATGTCTAAAATGTGACAAAATGTTACACGGAAAAGAATAATCCATGTTGGAGATGATATTAACTTATGGATCACATAAGTTAGCATGGCCATTGCTAAATTTACTATGTCTTTTCAAAGCATAAAAATCATATTGTGTTACCACTGGCTATCTGAAAATAAAATTACTGATTATACAAACTTCCTAATAAATATAACACCTGTGATGTTAACATGTCTCAGGGCATATTTAGAATCTAATAAATAGGGGCACTGTTTCACAAACAACAGACAAAAAGATTTTTAAAAATTTTAAAGGAACAAAAACATTCAGTACACCATATTAAATCAGAACCTTGAAGGGATATCTGCATTCTCATATTCATTGCAGCATTATTCAATAGCCAAGATACAGAAACAACTTAAGTGCTTATTGACGAATGAATGGATAATGAAATCACAGTATATTAATCTATATAATATTATTTAGCTTTAAAGAAGAAGAAGATACTTCCATTTGTGACAACATGGATACATCTAGAAGACATTATGCTAAGTCAAATTAGACAGTCCCAGAAAGAAAAATACTGCATGATCTCACTTACATGTAAAATCTTTAAAAAAAAAAAAGGAATACATCGAAAGTACAACATGGTTATCGGGGACAGGGAAAGTGAGGAAAGAAGGAGAAGTAGGTCAAAGGGTACCAATTTGCAATTAGGTAGAATATATAAGTCTACAGAGTTCATGTATAACATAGTGACTATTGTTCATAATATTGTTTTGTGTAATAAAAATGTTCTAAGAGAGTAGATTTTAGGTTCTCATCACACACACACAAAGGTAACTATAGAGGCTGACAAATATGTTAATTTGTTTGACTGAAGTAATCATTATATGAATATGCATATCAACACATCATATTGTGCACCTTCAAATACGCAAGAAAAATAAATCTTAAAATACAAAGCAACAAGTCACCTATAATATATACATTGCCTACAAAATAACACTTTGCCACATGTTCATTCTATTTACTAACTAGTGTTCTTCAGTATTTCACCAAAGCATTTAGCAGGGCTAATAATGTGTCAAAACAGCAATGTGGGAAGTGGGGACACTAGGGAGAGCCCCAAAACAAATCCGCCAGATCAGAGACGGTATATGCTTTCTGTGACAGGGAAAATTAAATCTTCATGCCTACATAAGTGCATAAGAATAAGCACAAGTTGAAGGTGCATTAATCTCAATCACTGTTTATTTGTGGGTGTTTAGACGGATTACATGCAGGGTATGTTTCCATTATTGTTGTTTTGAATGAAACACGCAGCAATTCATTGTGAGAAAACCAGGGAAATTATTTTCTCAGTTGCAAAACTCTAGCAACAAAGAAAAAAGCTAAAAACTCAGTTCACAGCCTAGCCTTGCACACGTAGCTACGTCTTCATTTTGGGGGTAGAAAAAGAAAATCAAGAACACATTGCTCCCTCGAATGTTATTAATAACAGAATTCTCTAGATTATTATATATTTTACATTAAAAATCACATAAAGATCATTCTAAAAGATTAAGATATGTCTGCAAAGAATTTCAGCAAGAAAGTGGTTAACATTCATCATAGCCTTTCAAAATAAAATTGGATTCTACTTTATCTGAAAACTTCTGAATGCAATATTACTCTCTTTTTTTAAATTTTTTTTTTTTTTTTTTTTTTTTTTTACATATACAGTTTGCAACGTACCTAGAGCACTATTTGTCATCTGGACAACTTAAGTACACCCCACACACTCACACACATGCATACACAAAAATCACCTTGAGACAAATGAGAAATTCTCTCTTGGGAAACTCAAAATTGTATTAAAATGATAAGTAGCAAGTCTTCACTCTTCCTTCATTAACTTAGGCAGACAAGTGTGATGTACACACACCAAAAAGAAATCAAGGTTCCAACATGCTCCTGGTCATAATAATCATCTTTGCTTCCTCCAGTCCACAAAGTTTGTTCATTTTTTACAAAGACATTATAAGCTGTGATGGAAAAAGCAGTACCCAGAGGAGCCTTCCAATTATCCACATAGGTAGCCTAGTCCGTCTGGGACCCCCAACAGGTATGGGTCAGGATTTAAAGATTCAAAATAATTATTGCAAAGGAAGTGCTTGAATGAGTAATTTCTTTTTGGTATTCTATCCATCGACCATAGTAAACCAGAGAAAAGGGAAATAGAAAATTGAGGTTTAGAAAAGTAGAAATAACACAGTAAGTAAGGATAGTCAGGGCTGTGGATTGTTTTATGTAGGTGGTCTAAAGTTTTTAAAAGAGCATGTTCCAAGGTAAGCTGTAGCAATCACACCTCACGGGTGCCTATGTCAAAACCATATTAAGTACCACTTGCAATAAATATTCACACTTCAGAACTCTGAGCCTAACATCACAGCCAAAAAGTCAGAGAGAAATCCATATAGACAGTTAACGTATATTTTAGGTGCCTTCTGTATACGGAGTTTGGAGGAAAGGATGTAGTCAGGAGGAAAAACACATTGTATCTTTAGACTTTGCTTCAGATTTTAGTCAAATTTAGGAATGAATCCAAATTACTTTGTGAAAGATAAAATCATATAGAAAATTGGAAGATACTTTCCTAAGAATTTCTATTAAACATCAAAAATCAAAAATGAAGGCTCAAAATATGCACAGCTTCTGCCCTGAAACCACCACCATCCCCACTGGGAGGCAGTCCTACTATCAAGACAAGTCAAGAGCCAGGGCTAAGAGCTAGAGTACAAAAGTCTGGGTGTTAGTCTCACCTCCACCACAGCTAGATGGTGGATGTAGGCAAAATTACTCTTCATTGAGCTTTAGGATTCAAGCCTGGAAATGAAGAAAATGACAAGAACCCATTGGGTATGGTTGTTGAAGGTTTAAATGAGATACCTTTCTCATAGAGTTTGGCACATTGCTTATAAATATATCAAATATATTCCTGGATATAGGGTACAATTTTCCCAAATGTCCTCAGAAAAGAAAAGAGCTTCCCTTTCAAATATTCATAAGTCAGCACCTCTTGCAAAAGTTCCATTTTGAACCCAGGATGGTATGCTGTTCTCATTTGTTGGATTACTTTTCTGATTGAGTGTCACACTGGTTGTTAAATATTTGGGGCATTGCTTCTGCAGTTTGGAGAAGACACATTAACTTGTTATGACATCAGTCAATGTTAATTTGGATGGTATAGAAGTTAACTTATCAAAAAGGAGGCAACAACATTTAATACTGATTTTGCCATGGTTCCTGGTGGTAGAATTTGACATTTCCAAGTGCCAAGTAAAAATAAGACTTTTTAAATATCTCCTTTAGTTTGTCTTTGTTCCTTCCCTTAGATCCATTCTCCACCTTTCTCTTCACCTGCCCTGTGGAAGCAACAGAAAGAGTTCAGAAGGCAAGAGAGAGTCCAGGGTATTTCTTCCCTATCTTCCCCTCCCTCTCTGTCTCCCTTGAATCATCATGGTCCTTTTTGGAAGTGACTGTGCTCTTTCCCAACCACATTCCTGTTGTGTAGCTCCTCTTTCATAGCTCCGGTATGCAAATAGTCTCAGGCAGCAATAGCATTGCCTTCCCTTGTCCCTCCAGTCCTGGGAATGAAATGGAAACAACTGCTCCACAATTGCTCATCTCTGGGTAGTTCATCACTTCCTGTTGACTCCCTTCATCTGCCTGGACTTCTATATGTACTTCCTTTATTAGCATCTCTCTGTGGAACCCTTTAGAATGTGCCATTTGTTTCCTATTGGGTCCTTCCTGATACCATTACTTTAAAAAGAACTAAAGTGAGTGGTTATGCTGTGGGTATCACAGAAATAAGCAGGTCAGGAAATCCTTCACTGACAAAATGAAAATTCAGTCTTCTATAAGTGATAGAGGGAGTCATTCAGATACCAGAGAGAATAACCTTATAGTTATGGTGACTAGCAAATGAAAAGGTGGAAGTTTTTTGGATTTTCAAGACAAGGCAAGAGGCTAGTGTGGCTGGAACAGACTGAAAGGGGCAATGTTTCTTAGAATTTAGATGGCTTTATAGACATAGGCCAGGAGGAGATCACCCAGATAGTGAATGATGAAGAGAGAAACTATGAAGACCCATAATAGGGTTGTGGAAGGAGAGAGGATGGGACCTGCACTTAGCAGAGGATACTGGAAAGGAGAAACCAGAGCAGAAGCAAGCAAGAAAGGTATTCAACAAGTCAAATGAAAGGTAGGGGTCCAGCTTCATGCTTTTGTACGTAGTTAGCCAGTTTTCCTAGTACCATTTCCTATATAGGGTTTTTTATCCCCAATGTTTGTTTTTGACGGTTTTATCAAAGATGAGTGGGTTGAAGATCTGTGGTTTTATTTCTAGTTTCTCTATCCTGTTCCCTTGATATGTGTGTCCATTACCATGCTGATTTGGTAACTGTAGCCTTGTAGTAAAGTTTGAAGTCTGGGAGTATAATACCACCAGCTTTGTTCTTTTTGCTGAAAATTGATTTAACTATTCAAGTTCTTTTATGCTTCCATATAAATGAATTTAAGAATTCTCTTTTCTAGGTCTGTGAAAAATGTTGCTGATAGTTTTATAGGGATTACATTGAACCCGTAGATTGCTTTGGGTAGTATGCCATCACCATATACAAAAATTAACTCAAAAATGGATCAAGGACTTAAATGTGAAACCTTAAACTATAAGAGTCTTAGAAGAGGCCTGGCTTGGTGGCTCTGCTTGAAATCCCAGCACTTTGGAAGGCCGAGGCAAGTGGATTGCCTGAGCCCGCGGGTTCAAGACCAGCCTGGGCAACTTGGTGAGACGGCATCTCTACTAATTTTTAAAAAATTAGTCAGGTGTGGTAGCACTTGCCTGTAGTTCTGGCTACTTGGAAGGCTGAAGCTAAAGGATTGCCAGAGTCCAGCAAGTCGATGCTGGGGAAGCCATGAGTGTGCTGCTGCACTCCAGCCTGGGCAATGGAGTGAGAATCCAATTCCAAAAAAAAAAAAAAAGAATCTTAAAAGACAACCTAGGGAACACCTTCCCAGATATCTGCATAGGCAATGAATTCATGCCCAAATTCTCAAAAGCAAATGCAACAAAAAATAAAATGGACAGATGTAGCACCTTATCAAGCTTAAAAGCTTCTGCACAGCAAAAGAAACCATCAAGAGAGTAAAGAGTCAACCCACAGAATGGGAAAAATATTTGCAAACTATGCATCTGACAAAGGCCTAACATCCAGAATCGACAAGAAATTCAGACAAATAGACAGGAGAAAAAAAAAAAAAAAACATTAAAAAAATGTGCAGGCTGGGTTCGATGGCTCAGCCTATAATTCCAACACTTTGGGAGACCGAGGTGAGAGGATTGCCTGAGTCCAGAAATTTGAGACCAGCCTGGGCAACTTAGCGAGACCTTGTCTCTACAATAAATAAAAAATTAGACAGGTGTGGTAGCGTGAACCTGTAGTTCCGGCTACTTGGAAGGCTGAGGTGGAAGATTTGCTGAAGCCCAGAAGGTCAATGTCAATGCTGGGGTGGACATGAGTGTACCAGAGCCCTCCAGCCTGGGTGTCGAAGTGAGACTCCTACTCAAAAAAAAAAAAAAAAGTGCAAAGGATATAAACAGACAGTTATCAAAGGAAGACATACAAGCAAGCCAATAAACATATAAAAAAATTCTCAGCACCACTAAACATTAGAGAAATGAAAATCAAAACAATGAGATAATATCTCACACCAGTCAGGATGGTTATTATTAAAAATCAATAAACAACAGGTGCTGGCGAGGCTGCAGAGAAAAGAGAAACTTCTACACTGTTGGTGGGAATGTAAGCTAGTTCAATCTTTGTGGAAAGCAGTGTGGAGATTTCCTAAAGAATTAAAAATAGAGCTACTATTTGACACAGCAATCCGGCTTATGAGAATATATCCAGAGGAACATAAATCACTCTATCAAAAGGACACCTGCACTCATATGTTTTTGGCAGTACTAGTCACAATAGCAAACCAACCTAGATGCCCATCAAAAGTGGACTAGCTAATGCGGTATACATACACTATGGAATATCACACAGCCATAAAGAAAAACCAAAACATGTTATTTGCAGCAACATGGCTGCATCTGGAGATCATCATTCCAGAAACAAAAACTGAGCACTGCATGTTCTTACTCACAAGTGGCCACTAAACATTGGGCATACATGGGCACAAGGATGGGAACAGCAGACACTGGGCACAGTTAAAGGAGTGAGAGAGGGAGGGGGGGATAAGCCATACAAAACCTCTACTTGGCCCACTAGAGGGCGGGGAAGGGCTGGCTAAGCCCAAACCTCGTCTTCACACCATTTGCTTATGTAACAAATCTGCACATGTACCACATGATTCTAAAATAATAATAATAACAATAATAATAATAATAATAAAATAAGTCATATGAAGAGTTTTAGGAGTGATGAACTATGTCAATTCCTAGAGTGGATCAAGTAAAATGAGAACTGACAATAGGCCCCTGGATTTAGCTATGAGGTTTATTGTGGACCTTGACAAAGGCTGCTTCGGTAAAGTGGTTAGAAACAGAAATCTTACTGGAATGGGCTCAACAGAAGACAAAGAGAGATTATGGATAAACTCTTTAGTGTATAAATTAAACCAAAACCAAACCAAACAACAACAACAACAACAACACTGACTTAATGTTAGATCAAGAGGTTTTTGTGTCTTGGCATAAAAGTCTCAAGGAAAGAATCATATAGAAGCTTAAACACTCTGTATCTCAAACAACTTTAGGTGGCATGTGATATATCATACAAAACTGTTAAATAAATTCTAAATGTGACTTTAATCAATATAGTAAGCATTACAAAAGGCATATCACGATCCCAGAAAATTTGCATACTCAATTTGGCCAAAACAAATTTTTTGTCTTCTTATAAGGAATTTTCCACACACACACCTCCCCTATTTGGCTAGAATTTATTCGAGAGGTTGCTATAGTCTATCTGAAATTTGAACCAAATCCTATTTTGAGACTGGCCTACAAACCAATGAGACTTGACTAGGTTGGAATAGAGGTAACAACTTGATTGTACATTTTTCCCCTGAGAGGGAATTGAAAAGAATCATATTTGTTAATCCTCCTACAGGGACTTCTATGATACCTTATCCCTTCTTAAAAACCGCATAGGCTAATCTCTAGGAAGAAGAAATGAGATTCCACGTAAATACTCCAGCAAGAGTATATGTGAGTTCTTTAGTAGGTAGGTGACATAGGACATGGGGAGGCATCAGGATTGACCACACCTAAGGACTATGGGTCAGTCGTGTACTGTTGCATGTTAGCATACGTTTCACAGTATGGTGACAGATGTCCCTATTTGCCAAGAGCCGTGTCAAGTATCAGATACATATAAATCAATTAGACAAGGCTATTCTTTTACAGAGGGCTCATTCCCACAAAAGCACAACTGTATAAAACAAACAGAGCAACAAACATCTCTCCTTTTATTCCATGGCACCAAGAGGATGGGCCAGAGACAGACAGGAACTATCTTGGGATTTACCTCTTGAAAAAATAATTTTTTATGATGATAAAGGGTAACGTTTTAATTGAAATGTCGGTATGGGCAAGTGAAATTTCATGAGCATAGCAAGAACAGCTACTATTTACTGAGTGCTTGGTATGGTCTATATACAGTGCTGAGGGTGCTACATGCATAGTCTCATTTATTCCTCATAATCACACTGTGAGGAGAATATTACTGTCCTGCTTATTTTACAGAGAGGGAAATAGAGGCTCAGGGAGTTATGTGACTTACAACAGAGGCTCAGGGAGTTAAGCGACTTGCATAGGGTAAGAAGTAGTAGAGTTGGGACATGAACACAAGAAGTTGGACCCTAGAACCTATTTAACATAAAATCAATATAACGCCAGCTCACACTTAAAGGATACTCATCATGAAGCATAACCTTTACATGAATTTTACTCCATATTTTTCTTTCTACAAATATTATCATTGTCCCATTTTACTGATGAGAAAACTGACACATAAAGACTTGAAACAGACTGCCCTGATGAACTATTGCCATTGCATAAACAGAACTGCAAATTAACCCTATTCCTCTGACTCCAGAGGAAGCACCATATCCCCCCACTTCCATTCTAGAGTTTAATTTAATGTTTTTTAAAACACAGGCATCGTTTACAAAGATCAACAAGCATTTATCACATACATTATCAAGGTCTTGTGCTACCTGCTACAACTGAACACAAAGAAGTTAAGTTCCTTCCATCAGTAATTATAAAGTGAATTTTAGAAAACAAAGCAAAAACATTTATGACAAATCTAAACATTAGTTGTTCTAAGCAATTTTTTTTTTTTTTTACTCTACAGAAGACAGAACAAGTAAGCAAGTGATTATTTGAATGGAGAGGAAAATTCCTAGGACAAAGACATCATTGGGACTTATAGGACCACAAAAGTTTCAGGATAACATTGGTCCTAAAGAAAAGAAGTGGACTTTTGAAGAACACAAATAGAATCTGGAGGAAGCTGTGTGGACAATTTTAGCTGAGACAGCTGGTGAATACAGGGAATAGTGGGTGCAAGCTGGATGAAGTTGGAAAAAAGCTAACATTCCAGGTAGAGTTTGGACTGTCTTTTGTACATGAAGAGATGTTTCACCTCAGGCATGATATAATGTAAAACACTGCTTGCAGAAGATAAATTTGCTATTTTAGAGAAGTATAAACAACTCAAACTTATACACAGAGAGTAAATGAGGCTACAACTCACTTGAGGGTTGATGTAAGATTTTCCAGAACACCTATGTGGCATCTACTGTCAGCATGTTTATGCTTTCTCTGAAAAACAGGCAGATTGATTTTCCCTGATTAAGGCTGCTTCAGTCTGGTCTGATGAGTAAATATCCAAGGCAGCCACATGCTTAGCTGCCCTCCCTCTGCAATTACTACCTATTTTTTTTTCCTCTCTTGATTCGAAATGTGGGTCTCAATTTGTAATTCTTAGCTTTTCCAGAGGGGTGCATATATCAGTCACTTGATCTTGTAATTCTCCTGTTTCTTCTAAGAGGGACAGTCATTCATTCATTCATTCACAGTGTGTTTCCTGAACACCTATAAAGTGCCAGGCCAGGTGCTAGGCTTTGGGGATGCAAAAATAAAATGTCATCTCAGTGTTTAAGGAGCTCACAATCTGCTTGAGGCACACAAAAGAGTGAGACAGTCACAATATGTTGGCTGGAGTCTGTAATCGTTCCACAGAGAGCGCGCTATGTGATCACACATAAGACAGCCTTCATTCTGCCTCGTGCATCCTGGCAGGCCTCCCAGAGAAAGGCATTTTTAATCCGAGTTGTGAAAAATGAGTAGTCATTCTCCAGGTGGCTGAAGAGGCAAAAGACATTCCTAAAAGTGGGTGAAGCATGTGGAAATGTTTGGGGACCCGGGGAACTGCCGGAAAGAGGAAACTAGAGCTGAGTCTATGACAAGGGAGGGGTTAAGAGGGGAAAGATGCTGTGCAGTATTTGAACTTGACTCAGCAATCGAATTTGCAGTTTAGAAACAACCACAGAGGGCGACCTGCAGAGTGGACAAATGGGGGACTAACCTTAATAAAATTAGGCATACATCTTAGAGTTATCATTACAAAGACAATCTAATTTTATCATGTTAATTTCCTTAGAGTCCCTTACAAAATTGAAGGCAGCATGGTTTATCAAAATTTAGAAGTAAAACTTGCTGATACAAAAAGCGCAAAACTATGCTGTTGTATTTTCCCAGCTCTTAAGTCAATAATGTCAGCAGCAGAATTGCCATTATACCTCCCTAGATGTTAACCCTGACAACTTGTCAGCCAAGCATTTTTCTGAGACAGTCATCCAGGTGGCCACAGCTTGAGAATGAAGAATTGAGGAGGAAGGTTTTGTCTTGCCAATTATAGAAACTTTAGGCCAGATCCCAAAGCATGACCTGGCTTTGATTCATCTAGACCCTGAGATGTGTTTTCAAACACATGGCTATTGTGATCCCTGGCTCTTAGGACCAGCAACGCTAGGTATGAGATTATTAAAAAATATCTGCTCCCTGACTCTGACTCCTGTGCCCTGCAATCCCCAAAATGAATATGAAATTATGAGAGAGGAATATTATAGTATTATTGAGAACAGAAAACTTGGGTATTGATTTAGTGACTAGTAAAAATAAGGTTAATAAAAATAATGGATACCACATAGTGAATTATTCCTTCATACTTGCTGCTTTAGTATGTTTTTTAAGCACACTAGATTTTGTGTGAAAGTTTATGTGGAGGTGCAATTTAAATAACATTTTATACTGATAACCCAAATTAAGTAGACAGACATTTGGAACTTAAAGTAGTTAAAATAATAATAAATCTCGCTTCCATATGTATATATTCCTTTACAGTTTAAAAAATACTTTTACAAATTTAATTTTGCCTGAAGTTCTTAATAATATTTGAGGCAGAAAGAACAAAGATTTGCACTTCCAGCCTACCTGAACAGATACATGTAATTGGTGCTACTTTCCAAGGGCAGGTTACAAAACTGACACAGATGCAAGATGTATTAGTGACCAGGGAATCCAAGTATCTGGGCATTTGCTCTGAGCTTCCTTCTCGGAATGAAACAGAGCATCTGATTCTTTTCTCTCTACCTGAATGTTTGTATGTGTGTGTGTTTGGCATGTGTGTGTATGTAGACCAATGTTTGTAGAATAAATTCTTATCTGAGGGCATGAAAATAAAAAAAATAATAGCAGCAACAGTTGCTTTACTTTGAAATTTAAATGACCACTTACAAAGGGTTTCTCCATACATTACCTAATTGAAACTATATCTTCGTATCATGAAACAGACAGACATTGTGATGATATTCAATTAGTAGACAAAAAAAGCAAGGTTCAGAAATTTTCTTCAGTCTTTCTCAGCAAGCAAATGACAGAGCCAGTCTAGAATTCTGGTCCTTTACTTTGTAGTCCAATGTCATTACCATTGCTTCAAGAAAATTTCCCAATTCTCCCAAATCATTAGAATTTATTTCTTTCTTTTAATTTTATTTTATTTTAAAGATGTGGGGTACAATTCAGGCTTAGGTATACAATCTCTTTCTTTCTTAATCAGTGTTTATAGCCCTCTGGATGCATAAGCTTAATCTACCTTTTATTAACAGTATGATCATTCACACCCCTTACTTGTCTCAATACCTTCATTGGTACCACAGTTATGGTCAGAATAAAACTTTTATGTGTTAAGTGTTCACCATGCCTATTTTTAATTAACCTCAACTTGGTGTCTACATTTTGTGGAAGGGAGAGTTAAGGTTAATCAATATTGGAGTTCTCTTTTCTTTCTGGTCATCCCACCAGACCTCATCCTCTGCCTCCGTTGAGGCTCATATCAGAGATCCATCCTTCAGAACATGTGTAGAAATGAGCCCTGCTGTTTCCAAATAAGAGCCAAATAAGAAAAAGCTCCCATTTATAATCTCTACTCCTTTTGATCAGCCACCCACTAAATAGAGAAGACCTGAGGGATCTAGAGAGAGGGGTAGAGCCTCAATACAGAAGGAGCCTGGGTTGCTGCGTGACTCTGATGGTCAGAAGCCATTCTCTCCCCAATGCTCTTCCCTGTCCCCCACTTCCACCAATGTACGTTTGAACTGTGTGATTTGAGCAAGGAATAAACCCTTGTTATGTCAAGTCACTGAAATTTAGAGGTTACTTATTACAGCTGTTTCCTACCCACACTAATAGAACTCTCTATTATAAGAAGCTAATAACTACAAAGAAGTAATATTCAATAGACTCCAAAAGAACATACATTGTAAAGAAATTTTAATAAGTTATTTCATCTTGCTGATTCTGAGAATGCTTTTTTTGGGGGGGGGGGAACACAATGCTATACTTTCAGATAAAAACACAACATAATTTTAATGATCAATTGAATTTTTCTATCACAGAAATCTTTAGGTCATGATAGATAAGTTATGTGAAGTACACATTGTAAAATAAGACTGGTATCAAGATATTCAGGACACACTAATAAGCAAAGCATGGGTGGACAAATCTAATTTAAGTCAGTCCTGCTGAGTCATTTGAGACTGGAGATATCTATCTATCCAAAATGAACATAATCCATTAGCATCAAAATAACAAAGTCCCCCAAATGCAGAGGAGCCTAGTTCTGTTCATGACTTTTATCAGCATGACATGTGGCTAATATTCATTTTTCAAACAGTAAGGGCATTGTTTTGCACTCAAATAATTGTCAGTTAATGAAGCTTTAAAAAAGAGTCTCTCACATCTAGATTGAATTATTCTTTCTATGGTGCTTACCCTCATATTCCTAAATACTTAAAATGTTCCCACAGTAAATGAGGTCAGCTTATGTAAGCTCAAAAAACAATAGGATATTTTAGCCTCAGAGCATGATAGCAGGAATATTAGAGCACTTCTATTCAATTCAAAAATTGAGTCTAAAATTCCATGCTTAGTTACATGCCTTTACATCTATAGTGAAGTTCTAGCATTGGATACTCTCTAATGTCATTTTACAATAAAATTTGAAGCCCAAACCACCCCATTTGATAAAGGAGAAAACTAAGGCCAGGGAGGTGAAGCTGCTCCCTGACTGCCACGTGGAGTATGATCCTGAAATGAAAAAGACCACTCATTTTGAATCCCATTTTAGTGACTTCTCGTCTCTGTGCCTTTTTGTTCTTGTCCTGTCGCATTCACCACTGAGATGAGAGATGCTCTTAGTTTAAGCTAGGGTACTTGCCACACTAGGACACATAATTTTCTGATTTGGGAAAAAAGGGGAGTTGGCTTTTCTTAGCACTCTTAATGCAATTGCACTCACACACTAAGGCAGAGGGCAGTGGATACATGATTGCAGAAAACCCCTCCGTAGGTGGAAGGCTCAAGGAGGGTTCTAATATGAGCATCCATTTCACAGAAGATTTGGAGACTATACATTTCCCTTCTCTTTCTTTCCTTCCAGGTCTCCAGAGGACTTTGCCTAGAATGTCTACTAAAAATCTTTGAAATACCTCTGCTTTGTCTTATTATAGATACAGTAAAATACTCCAGAGACAAGTGACGTGCTGGGAAGCAACAGCCCACTGGAATGAATGAAATAGCCAAATCTTCCCTGTGATAGTGTAGTTGGGAGTGTCAGCAGCAAAGCCTGTGGTTCTCATAATCAGAAATCCCCAGGGAAGAGCTGATTTAAAGAAATGTTCCAAGTTTTAGTGAAGATGTCAAAACCCAGTGAGGTGGCGTGTAAGAGAAGTCCCAATAAGGCATAAACAAAATATCTTTTATTTCTCTATCATTAAGGTTCTTAGGTTTTCTCTTTCCATAATTTATTTTTGAAGTCTGTTGAAATCATGCACATTTCCAGTACGATCTCATTGTATCAAAGAATGTGTATTTGTATTTAGAAGGGCTGCCGGAAAGTCAAGAAGCCATTCACTGGGTGGTTCCTCTTTTTCAAATTTAACGTGAGCATCTCTACTCTTGGAGGTCTGCTCCCAAATGTGTGTTTCATGATTAGATAATTACTTTGTAGCACAATGCACCCATTCAATTGACAGGCACACTTGGATGAAAATGCTTCACTTTGGTTATTGTTCTTAACAATCATGTTTGCCAACAGATTAAAATAATCTGTTGGCAAGAAAGAGTTGAAATTTATTTCTCCGTGCATATTTCCAACTTTTTTTCTGAAGGGCATTCTGCTTTCTCTATGGTAGGATTGGTCAGGAGTATCAGGCTTCTGGAAATAAACTTTTCTTTATTTTAATTACAAAAAAAAAAAATTTGGCTTATTTCCTTCCCCCAGTCCCAGGGAATTATTTTTCATAAAGAAGTAAATGGGCTTTGGAGAGGTACGAAAGTCTCTCTATTTAAAATTCCAAATAGTGCGTCGGCTCATCCACCCAGCTCTTGCAAGATTGACCATATGTGAAATTTGAATGTAGATTACAGTGTTTCAATTTAACAAGATTAAGGTGTGATTACATTGGTTATTTTGTAATTTCATACTTTCTCCATTAAGGGATGTCAGCATTTAAGATCACTCTCAGTCATTTTTAATGCATACTGAAGTGGAAAAAATGTTTGCAGTTTTAAGTTATTAGCCATTTAACTTTCTTCAGTTTGGATTTTCTAATCTGTTATTTTAAATACATATATCCTTTCTATATTTTCTCCAGAATAATCTACATTTCAATCCATTTAACGCTCTTTGAGTCTAACTTCCTAGGCTTTCTTTCTTAAGATATTTACCCCTCCCCCACTCCACATTCATAATGGAAGAGGGCAGAAAGTACCAAATTTTTAAAAGATCCTGGGATTTAGACCTAGTTTTCTGATAGAAATTTCTATTTACCCACTTCCTAGGGAGAAGCAGGTTGTAAAGAGTGATTCGGACCCTGGTTTTCTGCTGAATACTGTTGTTCCACAAGATATTAGGTTCATGCAGAAGATCAAATCATGGCTAAACACCCTAGGAAATGCTGTATGATATACTAGTTTCTTGGAGAGTCACAATGCCTATTTGCATATTAGTCTCTGGGATATCCTGCAAGAAAGAAATACATTCAGTTTTCTCCAAACAATTGCATCATATCCATAGTTTATTTGAACACTGATCCCTTTCATTTGGAAATGTCATTAAGATTTCCCAGGACACCAGTGTTCAAGGAACATTGTTTGGAAAAATCAATTATTATTAACAATACATGGGTTTTAGGGTGTGCTTTCAAATCTGCAGCCTCTCTGATGCTTATTAGCTGTGTCATTTTGGACAAATTACCCAACCTCTCTGGGCTTCATTCTGATTTTGCATTCCAAGGAACATCCTTGGTGCTCTAGGTCCTGTGCCTGCTAGGCAAAGGAACATTGCAGTAAGCCAAATAGGCATACCCCACCTTCGGGTAATTCAGGGTCAGAATTACCTGACATAGACATTAAACAAATACATGTATAATTAGAGTGTTGATAAGTGCCAGTGAGGGGGAAAAATAAGATAATTGCAGGAAAAAGCCTAAGTAGATTGAGTGGATAGGGAAGTTCTCTGAGGAAGTGACAATTAAGCTGAGGCCTTAAAGAGACATAAGATCCAGCAAAGCAAAATGTGTCAGCGAAGTGTTCTAGAGAACGAGGAAGGAGCAAAGGCAAAAGTCCCCAAAGCAGTTGTGCATGCTGACTTCCTTTAAAGGAGAAAGTATGAATCCTATAGACTACCAAGCAATGCCTTCCTTCGCCCTGTTATATCTGAGGAGCAGCAAAGAAGACCCTGTGGCTACAGACTGTGAGCCAGCCCTGAGCGGTGGGGGCTGCCGAGAACAGTGACACAGGCAGGGACCTGACCTTCATCCTGCTGACTAGGATCCACAACAAAGAGTCTGGATTTTACTCTATGTGCAAAGGATGCTGGGATGACATTACCTGACTCAATAACAAAGGATCACACATGATAACGGGAAACTGGCTAGGAGGTTGCTTCCCAGCCAGAAACCAATTCAGATTCATCTGCAAAACTAGTATATTTGTTCTTAACTCATATTGTTGTAGGAAAGAGTTAAAAATTGGAAAAGAACTTGGCACAGAAAAGATGCCAAAATAGAACAGCCTGCTCCCATTTCTTTCCTGAAATGTAGAGACCAACTATCTAGAGACGTCCATATGTTGTCTGGATTGACTTCTGCCCTCCTAACCTTGTACATTCCATCCAGCTTTCTGAATTATGACCTGTTGAGACTGTGTGTTTGTGAAATGGGCCACACTGTGAATAAATTCTGAGAAAATGCCCTCTTCACCCTACCTGTCTTCTCCAGGGACAGGAGGGTACGAGGACCACCAACTTTTGCCCTATGAATTCAGAATTCCGTCACTAGCAAAGTTTGGATTCAAATGTTCTTGGCTAAGCAGAACTGGAACGTGGGGGTTGTAGGGTAGAGGGAGGACCAGAAACTAAGTGAATAATTGCAAAGCACTTTCTAGAAAGAAAATTCTGGACCGACTGTTTGGATACTTTTTTTAATTTAAATTTTTACTGGATAAATAAATTTGTATACACTTATAAAGTACAACATTATGCTTTGAAGTATATATGCATTCTGGAATGGTTAAATCTAGCTAATTAACAAATACATTACCTCACATAGTATATTTGTGGTGATGGCACATACATTATATTTCATTAAAAACAAAATTGTAGAAAAAAGTATAAATTAAATGAGTAACAGGAATGCATTCCTGTTGGTAAACTTGTAATATCTATTATAAAAAGTTTATCTTCAAAACAAACTGGACCATTATTTATGTTTTAAAATTTTAATTTATAAATAGTAATTCTACAATGTAGTTAGTGGGCTTTAATATGACAATATATAATGAAAAACAACAGGCCTTCTGTGTTCTTAAAGATATAAAAATATCTTCACAGCACATTGCTCCATCCCAGACATGTACAAGTCTAAAAGCCCTGACTGCCTCTAAAAGAGCCTTCACTTGTGGAAAATTTCTAGGTTCTTTTATCGTCTCATCTTTGGTTATCACAGCAGAAATTCTTTTCATACCGTCATGATGTAATAATATGGTAGAAATTGGAATGTTTCACATTTAAGTATGCTAGTGAAAAGTATAAATCACTACCTGGTAAGCAGGAATCAGGCTCACTTTAAATGAAGGGTTTATCAATAAACAAACCCCCTTCATTACATTTCGATTTACTCTATCTTGAAAACTTGTGAAGTTTTTTGTTTGCTTGTTTGTTTGTTTTATATTGTTTTGTTCTGTTTTTGTCTTCATCAAGGAGAGGCCTTTTGAAATCTAAACACTGAAGAATAATAGCGGGATGGAAGGCATTCTTTGTACAAGGTAGAAAGAACCACTGGGGCTACTATATATTTTTCCTACTGTAACATTGCCAAATTATCACATCATCAATGGTGTGAGGGTCTTATAAAACTGCCTTTTTAACTCAGAATGCTGGAAAGGTATGAATCTCAACTGCATGAAAACAAATGATGATACTCAGTACATTAAAGTTGTAAATTCTACAGTAATTTTTTTTTCTTTTGAGATAGGGTCTTGTTCTGTCATCCAGGCAATCTATCTGCTTCAGCCTCCTGAGTAGCTGGGACTACAAGTGTATGTCACTGCACCTGAACAAATTTTATATATATAAAATACATATATATGTATTTTTTTTTTTTTTTAGAGACAGGGTCTTGCTATGTTGCCCAGGCTGGTCTCGAGCTCCTGGCTTCAAGCAATCCTCCCTCCTCGGCTGCCCAAAGTGCTGGGATTACAGGAGCTGTCACTGTGCCCAGCTTACAGTATTCATATATAAATAACAGGTCACCATATTTTACCACTTCCTCTTCTCTCTCTTCAGTTTTAGAGTCCCTTAAAATATAGCAATGAACATACCACTTAAATATCTCACAGACACCAAGTGGTGCCAAAACTAGCCATTTAGACTCTAACTTCTGGTAGTCAGGGCAATTTTTTAAGTTGTCATTTTATTCCAGATAAGGGCTTGACAGGGCTGGGTGTGTAACCCCAACAGGGTATTTTGCCCTCTTTGAGTTTCTCCATGTGGGAAGACAGCTTGGCTGGATGGCTCATTTGCATTCCAGTACCCACAATGTTTTTCTAGCCCTTGCCATTTGCCAGCAGTGTGAGAGCCCAACCTATGGCAAGGACCTCAAAGGTTTGGTCATGCCAGTCACTGAAAAGCTGATCTCTGATTTCAAGATCAAGCAGCATTTGTTAGGAAGAGCAATAACAAAGAAAGACCAAGAAAACATTCACAGCTTCCACAGAAAGACTTCAAGGGCTCATTTCCATTACAAATTACCACTGGTTGGGGCAAACTATAAAAACAAAACACACACACACACACAAAAAGCTTCTTTTCCCATCCTGTGTGGTAACAGCACTGCAATATCTGGAAATCCCTTATTCAATTTAGCGTGAGTAAGGCCAGTGAGGAGGTGAACGGAACAGCCTTTGCCAGATGTCGTTTGTATAACGGCCATCAAAGAAGCAAGCCTGAAACTTATCTTGTGTGTAGAAGCAATGTTTGTGCACAGTACCAAAGTAGTATAAAGCAGAGCCTATCAGTAAATGATCTTACTTGAGAACTCCCAGGTATGTCCAAAACATATGCACATTTTCCTCTGCAGGCACCTCCTCCAGAAATGTATAAATAGATTGTCAGCAAAGTAATAAAGGCACTTGTTATTTTTATTCCTTAGCAACTAGACAAAACCCACTTGTCCTATCACTTCCTTTGCCTACTAACAAGACATCTGAAAGTCATAAAATTAAAATGCTTTGCTATAGCTATACCCAGACACGCTGAAGAGTGACAACAGAAGCAGTTACTGAAACACGGGGCCCAGGGAATCGTTGAGAATTAGAGAGCGCGCCAGAGAAGACCAGCGCTGCTCAGACCGATTGCCATTTTCCACACATGCTGCACGGCCGCACATGAGCCGCAGAATCCCTGTCAGTTTCCTGATGCTTCCTGCTTTTCATTTGCAGCGTGAATGTACTGAAATGCAAATGAATGGCAGGGACAGACTTAGAAGGATATTCTTGAGTTGGCTTGATTTTATTTCACTTTGTGTAAATCATTCTCAATGTTCAATACTTAATTGGGGAAACCTCCTAGCTCCTAGCGCAGAACATCGTCCCACGGCACTGTGGAACGAATCAGTGGTGAAGCTCAATATTGTGTCTGTAGTCACGGTCACAGATTTAGAGCAGCAGTACCCAAATCCTGCTGTTCACTACATCGAGCCCAAGATGCTCTACAGGTTCCCTTCCAAAAAGGGCTCAGGGGCAAGTTTGAAAACTGTTGCCTCCTCTTCTTGAATTATCTCAATGCAGATTAGTGCATGTAAGGGTTCTGGAAATTCTTGAATCATAGGAACCTGATGGGTTAACCTTGCTTCTCAATATAATTTGACCATGGAATTTTTTTCTAGGAGGAAAGGAAGGGAAAAGGAGACTTCATTAATATCTTTGGACACAGGATCCCATAGAACACAGCTTGAAGAACTCTGTTCCATAAAGCGTAATGATATGTAAACATGCTACAACAGGAGAGATTGCTGAATAAATGAACATTTTGTCTTTTATTAGTTCATCTGCTACACTACTACTCCTGACACAGTAAAATCTATGCACATTTTTGGGAATTCTCCATGTAATGTTGAATCCACAAATTTTTATCATATGCAACAAATTATGTCTTTACCTATTCATCAGCAATATCAAAGAAGAATATGGCAAGGCCTTTATGATCAAGGTAGTTATGATATAATTAGGTTCATCCAATAAGAAACCCTGAAAGAGAGATTACAAGGCAGTATGCATGACTTTTCGGCTTTTTATAAGAGAAACAGGATTGGAATAATTAATAAAAGTAGCTTATATCTATTGAGTAATTTCTATGTCCCCAACACTCTTCTAATTCCTTTATATGTAGTAATTCACTTGTCCCTATGGGCAAATATACAAATTAGCTTCTAATTTTTTCCCGTTTTACAAGTAAGGCAATTAAGGAATGGAGCAGTTAAGTCACTTTCACAAGGTTACACAAATGGCAAAATGGAAACAAAGGTAATGCAGGCCCTTTTTGAACATGCTTATAGAGCTTGATTTACAAACATTTTCATCTTAAGGAAATTTCCAATTTTAGTTTAGGTGTCTTCTATTCTTTCTGGAAAATGTCACCTGATCTGTCATTGTTTTATCAGAGAGAAGACTTTTTATTCACTTTCAATTGAGATAATGTCCCAACTATGTTTTATTTTTATTTTTTAAAAATCTGTATTTTGCAATAATGAAAAATTTGGAATCCTTTGTGTTTTGACTCATTTTTCTGTCATTCACATGCCTACATTCATGCCAAGTTTGCATAACTCAACCAGGCAATGGAGAAGTGTTGTCAATTCTATAAATACCTGTGTGGTTTATGACCTGCCAGTAAACTATAAAAGTATAAATATTTTCAGCCCATGGAAAATGCTTGCAAGTTTTGAAATACATATTCCAAACTAAATCTGTCATTGGTAAAATCACTTCAACAAATGTAATTTTCATACAAAAGAAAGGCCTTATTCTTCAAGACACATACACAAGAACAGGCCCATTTGTCATCTCTATCATTTAGCTTTAGATCAATTGATTATTGGCAGGCTGTTTCTGGTCTGGACAATATAAACAGAAATATTAATCTCCAGAAGAAAATCATCCTTCAGTCTCATTTGAGCACAAAGAGACCTTGCCCTTGTATTTCACCCAACTGAAAGCAGCTTTTATTGATTTCACATTGGACTGAATTTGTTACAGTTTCTACAGCAGTGGCAGAAACACAATTTGGAGACAGCATTAACTTAAAGATAAAAACAGATTTAAAAATTGGAAAGATAAATATTAGAAAATGTGGTGGGTTTTTGGTCCCTCTGATAATCGTGTTAATTGTAGCAAAGGTTTTCCTGTTTGTTTTTTGTTAATTTTTAAAAATTTTTTGTTACTTGGGTAAGAAGATGAAATATTTATCAAATTATCTAATATGCACCAGAAAGAAAACCCTTTCACCTTCATTCTTAAAGCCACATTAATCTGGATATCGATGTAGTATAAAAGCTATATCACAGCTTAACACTACACACACACACACACACACACACACACACACACACACACACACACATATATAAATTTGAGCCTTGAACAATACATACATTTTTTTCAACAAAAGTTGTACCAAGTATGCTGCCTCCTCTGACTCCCCTTCCACTTTCTCCAGCTCTTCTGCCTCTGCCACCCCTGAAAGAGCAAGACCAAGCCTCCTCTTCCTCCTCCTCCAGCTCAGCCTACTCAACCCATGAAGACGAAGAAAATGAAGACATTTGTGGCAATTCACTTCCATTTAAAGAAAAGTAAATAAATATTCTCTTAAGATTTTCTTAATAACATTCTCCTTTCTCTAGCCTACTTTATAGTAAGAATACAGTATATAATATACATAACATACAAACTATCTGTTAATTAACAGTTTATATTATCTCTAAGGCTTCTGATAAATGGTAGGCTATTAGTAATGTTTTTAGAGAGCCAAAAGTTACATGTGGATATTTGACTGTGCAGGGTGTCAGAGCCCCTAAACCCTGCATTGTACACACACACACTACACACACACACACACACACACACACACACACACACAGGCATATGTGTGTGTATTTATTAATTGTGATGTCCAGTTTACTCAAAATAATTACTTCAAAATAGTTTAGGTTACTAAATGTTCCCACGAATAGGTAAACAAGTCTTTGGTAACTAGGACACATGATTTGTTTCAGGACTTTTTTGGATGTATAGTAATTCTCCTTTTATTGAAGTTTTCACTTTCTACAGTTTCAGCGACCCACAATCAACTGCAGTCCAAAACTATTAAATAGAAAATTCTAGAAATAAATAATTCCTAAGTTTAAATTTGTGCACCATTCTGGGTATGGTGGTAAAATCTCATGCTGTCTTACTCCGTCCTGCCCAGACCTGGGCAGGATCCTCCCTTTGCCCAGCGTGTCCCCACTGTATATGCTCCCTGCCCATTAGTCACTTAGGAACCATCTCGGGTATGAGACTGAAAAACATAGTATATGTAAGGTTCAGTATGATCCAAGGTTTCAGGGATCCACTGGGAGTCTCAGAACGGGTCCCCACAAATAAGAGGAGACTGCTGTATCTAGAAATGCCTAACACATCTATCCTTATCCTGGGTGACATGTAAGAGGGTTCCCCTGAGTTTAACACTATATAACAACTGAGAAATTCTGGAACTATTTAAAAACTGTACCTCTGTTTTCTACTCATAAAATTGAAAGTTGAAATTTCACTCCCAGTTTGAGACACAAGAAACTTCATTCTACTAGCTTTCATCCTCCTATTAAGTAAAGTCTCATATAACAAATCTCAGGATGAATTCACAAGCAGATTTGAACCACGTATATACAGGAGTTATCATTATAATGACATTCTAAGTTCAGGTATGCTGCTTTCCAAGTCTTTACTTCAAGTTATAAAGGTGAATAAACTTCCTAATAAAATGTCTGTCATATACCATGCAAGTTTCCTTGTGAAGAAAAAGAAAATAGTGTAATTCATAAATACGTACAAGAAGTCAGAGCAGCTTGAAAGCATGTATAGTGTCTTGTTTTTCCAATGTGATTATTTCCCTGACAAAAAGTAGCAATGTTGTACACAAATGCCTCCGCCAGTGGTTCAAAATTGAGTCCCACACACCACACTGGCTTAACTATTAGGCATCTAAATGGAGCATGCGAAAAAGCCATAGTATGTGCAATGCCTGGATGGATATGGCGTCTTTCCCTTTTACTCAGAGCTGCCGAATGTAAAGAGAGTCAACAGGGATTTATTGACCTCCCACAGAGTGGAAAACTGCACATTACCAAAGGGTTTAAGGTACATTTTTAAAGAAGAAGAAAAGTGCTTGCTGCTTAGCTGCAAATATTTAGGGTTCCACACTTGCAGTATGAATTTGTTAACTTGGGGGTTAGGGAGCAGCTTCAGAAGGAATAATTCTCCACTTCCTCCAACCTATTCTCACAAGTCAGAAAAACAAAATGTTAGAAAGTATTCCAGGAACAGCTAATGACTTCTCTATTGATATGCCTCACTGTACTCAATGGACACCTTGTTGAAAGCTGCTACGTTCATAAAACTTCTCCAATTGAAAAAAAGGTGTTTCAGAAATTTCATTTTTAATTGATCTTTACTTGGCAGGGGTCCCCCGAAATCTACTTTATTGTTCTCTGTTCTCCCAGTCTACTTTCTAGGAATAAAAGATTTGCTAATACTTAGCAATGCTGACTGCAGGAGAGGCTTAATAGTGTAATAAAATAAATTTTAACTTCATAGATTTGGTGAAAAAAGTCAGGAGAGACTCCAAAGAGCATTGTAGTTGTGACTCAACCACCTGATGAACCTTGAGTTCCCCTAAAGTGAGTTCTGGAAAAAATTATCGCCAATATCATAAGATTGTTGTGATGATTACATTAAATAATGTATTTAAATGGCCAAGCTCACTCTATCATCTCCTTGAAATGAAATTTTAATCATATATTAGCTTATTATATTAAACATAATTGCGCTTACAACTATCACCGTGAAAGAGCTTTTATATTATCCAGGCTTCATGCTGAAATTGTGTGAGAGGTTTCACAGGATTAGCCTTGAATCTAATCTATCTGGGTTTGGAATTTCAACTAAGCCTCCTATACGATGTGTGACCTTGGACACATTACTTAGCCTCTATGTACCTTGGTTTCCTCAACTACAAAAGACAGATAGTATTACTGTTTATTTGGGTTGTTGTGTGACATAAATGAGTTGATCACATAAAGTACTTAGAATAGTTGCTGACATAGTAAGCACTCTGAAATTACTAGCTATTATTATGACATCTTGAAAAAGTCAATTCATAAACACTTTCAATTCTAGGACAAGAACACTGTTCTCGCCCTTAAGATGTGTTTTGAAAGCAAAATGATACGCTAATTAAATTTACTTGCCCCAAAGCTTGAATTTTTAAGCTCTTTACAAAGCAAAAAAATTTTTGCCTATAATGATTTTTTTTTTCTGGACCATCAGAAGTAAGTTTGCAATGATCCTAAGAGAAGCAGAAACTAAGAACTCACCACTAGTTCAACAATATAGGTGGCCATTAAAGTATCCTGAAATTTTACGATGATGGCTGTCAAAAGGAAAGGGGAAATAGACAGAATTAGGAATGAGCACACCACATAATATGTATAAGAAAGTAGACAGTAACTTTTTTTTTTTTTTTGGAGTTGGAGTCTCACTCTGTCGCCCAGACTGGAGTGCAGTGGCCGCTCCTGGCCACCGCAGCCTCAACCTACTGGGCTCCAGCGATCCTTCCGCCTCAGCCTTCCAATTAGCAGGAATTACAGGCGTGCGCTACCATGCCTGGCTGATTTTTTGATTTATTGTAGAGATGAGGTCTCACCAAGTTGCCCAGGCGGGTCTCGAACCCGCGGGCTCAGGCAATCCACTCACCTCAGCCTCCCAAGGCGCGGGATTACAGGCTGAGCCACTGAGCCCGGCTAGTAGACAGTATCTTTTATACAGATACAGACTCATACGCCTACAGTAAATTTTTTAAATCCTGTATTTTCACCTTCATTTTCTAACTTAGGACTTATTCTTTAGTGGAGACTGCTTACTTAGTCATAAAAGAGTTTATTTCAGTGTTTTCCTTTTCCTATTTCTCTCTTTCCATCCCATTCTTCTTCCCCTTCCCTTCTTCCCTCCTTTCTTCCTTGCATACACCCCTTCCTTCTTCCAACTAACCAACCTCATTTCCTCCCTTCCTTTATTCTTTAAAACATTCACAATGGCCCATTTTGTGTCATCCATTAGGCATTGGGGATATGACACTGAATAAAGCACTCTTTGTCCTCAAGATACTCACAAGTCCAGCGGAAGAGACTGGCATACAAGCAGATCGCCATAGTCAAAACAATTAGTACAAAGATAATCACAGATGGAAGCAAAAATGAGGATGAGGCAGGCTAGGAAGCTTTGGAAGAAGAGATAAGGAAGATATTCTGAAAGAGAAATCGATTGAATTAAGTCTTCAAAAATAAGTAAAAATAACCAGAAAAGCAAAAAAGGGATCAGCACAGTTTATTCACTGGGAAAAAGCCTGACAGATATGATATGGAGACACCATGTGATCTGTGGGCACTAAGAATCAGGGTTATGTTGCCAGAGTATGAAAGGACAGAAAGGTTTAGAAGATGCATAGAAAGAAAAATGGGCCAGTCTACACTCTGTGTATTGGTTCAAGATTTTAGGTGGCCAGGCTCCATGACTGAGCCTGTACTCCCAGCACTTTGGGAGGCCGAGGCTAGTGGATTGCCTGAGCCTGCAGCCTCGGGTTCGAGACCAGCCCGGGCAACTTGGTGAGACCTCATCTCTACAATAAACAAACAATTAGCCAGGCGTGGTAGCGTGCACCTGTAGTTCTGGCTACTTGGAAGTTGGAAGGCTGAGGCGGAAGGATCGCAGGAGCCCAGCAGGTCGACACTGGAGCTGCCATGAGCATGTGATATGGCACCTCTAGCCTGGGCAACGGAGTGAGACTCCAATTCAAAAAAAAAGAAAAAAAAGATTTTAGGCAACATGCAAACTTCTTTAATATGATGTAGAGGCACAATCAATATCTAATATTTCTGAATATACACATTTTCCAGATACACCCTAGGTCATTTTTCTGTCTGGAAAATTCACTAAATAGTAACTGAAGAAATAATTTGTGCCAGATTATCCTGAGCACTGGATAAAGGACTGAACAGAACAGACCTCCTGGAGCTTGTAATCCAGCAAGGGAGATGGAAAACAGATATAATTCAACAGCCTAAAATGAAAATATTCATTTGCGTTTTAAAATATGAGCTAGTCCTAATTTACCTATTTAAAAAATAGCTGACTATCTTAGTATTTACTGGGGGCTAAGTTCCTTCCTGAGCATTTAATCATAAATTTTATTGTGACGAGAGTAAATGTATTCATTAATTCAAGTTACATTTATTTACTTATATTGATTTATTATTATTATTATTGTCTGAATCAGATTCTCACTCTGTTGCCCAGGCTGAAGTGCAGTGGCACACTCACAGCTACTGCAGCCTCTACCTGCTGAGCTCAGGTGATCCTTCTGCCTCAGCCTTCTAAGTAGCTGAAAATACTGGCATGCACCACATGCCCAGCTAATTTTTTTATTTATTGTAGAGACAAAATCTGGTCTCAAACCCCTGGGCTTTGGCAATCCTCTTGCTTCTGCCTCCCATAGTGCTGGGGTTACAAGTGTGAACCATCGACATCCGGAGCTCAAGTTACATATATTTATTGAGCACAGACTATGGTCCAGAATTTTGAATTTACTGAGTTGCTTGTACTACATCAGCAGGAAAAAATGCACAAAGAAACACTTTGGACTCCTTTTTTCTTCCTTCATCCCTCTGAATACTAGAATAGAAAAACATCTTTGATTCCATTCTTAACACAAAGATGTCAAGAGTCTTTCTAAGAATGCACTTGATTATCAGAAAATAATCAGCTAGAAAGCAAGAATTGCAGCAGGCTGGCCATATTCATGGTTCTTTCTCTTAACTAAAATCTACAGATATTTCCATTTAAAAAAAAAATTTATTTAAGCTATCAAAACAAATAAACAATATGACCGGTGTCTACATAAACACTGGTAGCCCAATGGCATTTCTAAAAAAATATATAAACTCACTCTGGGATTGTTAGTGGACACAGAAGTCATGAAGCCACCATAAGACATGCAATGCGCACCATAAGTTATCTAATATTTCAAAAATAACAACATCCTGCAATGTTGTACAATAATTTTAAAGCAGATTGAACATAGACTTGCAATTTTCATAGGGGAAAAAAGTATGCACATTTTGTGATTTTTCTTTTTTGACACATTAATTGCTCTTCCATACACAAGGAGAACAAAAGCAGCAGCATGCCATATTTATTCAATGCAGGGTGAACCACAGGGGTTGTGGAACATTCTTTCTCCAACACTAGCCAAATTATCTCAGTGCCCAACTTGTAAGAGGCTGCAATAATACTCGATCATTTCAGAGTGCCGGTCGGGTTATGCATCATTTTAACAGCACGATGGCAGATTGTGATCATCTTCATGTTATAGGAATCTAGAGATAAGTGGCAGGCATGGTGAGTCATTTTCATACATCCTCATTCTGCATGGAAACCTTAAAGAGATAGTCAGAAATTGCTGTCTTCTGGCATGTAATCCTTAAGGAATGCCTGAGAATAAGGACACTTGTCTATACCTGTAGAGTCATTGGTAAAGTCATCATGACTTTTTGTGCTCCACTTGAGGAAAAAAAACATTAACAGAACAGATAACGTGGTATCAGCTTCTAGACTAGAAGCTCCATCAGGGTAGGAATAACGTCAATTACGTTTATTGAAGTATATTCAGTGCCTAGCAAAATACCAGAAACTTATGTGTATTTCATAAATATTGGCTTAGTGAATGATTCATGAATGAATGAACAATGTATATATTATAAATATTCAATCTTTGCATTACTTTTAGCTGTGCACATATAAAATATTCCCTGTCATTCTGAGAAGATGGATATTTGACCACTAAAATATGTCTTAAAAAATAAGATTTTTAAACGTGTCATCATAATGTTTTTGTATGCACTGAACAGCTACTGCTTAACTACTTGAATAAAAAAGACATTCAGCATGTTTATGCCAATTCAACCGCCATCAACATTCGAATACCCACAAAAAATCATCATCAGAGATAATCAGTCCTTTTGGTAAAGGCACAAAGCAGTTTGGAAAAACTTAATTGAAAACTGGACACAACCGGATGATGATTGATGATGAATGCAATGGTGATGAATTAATTTATTTCTTAATGAGCAGGCTCAGATCCTTCATTTCCTCTAAGAGATTAGCATATTTAAATACAATATGTTGTGTTTCTCTATACGATCTAATCTTTTAAGCACTAAGCCTAGTTCAAAGACTATTTTATTAAAAAGG
Organism: Tarsius wallacei; assembly: GCA_963574415.1. NCBI lineage: Eukaryota > Metazoa > Chordata > Mammalia > Primates > Tarsiidae > Tarsius > Tarsius wallacei. The sequence goes on from CAUYQG010140457.1 coordinate 85,504, forward strand.
AAAGGGACAAAAATAATTCTGTGTACGACTAAAGCACATGCTTTAGGAAAAAAGGTGTGTCTGTAAATATGTTCTATATTTGTAATACAGATGCTATACTTAGACCCTGCCAATCTGTACGTCAGAAAATTCTAATTTAAATGATCTGTCACTGCAACTGGGTTCCTCCATTTCTTGTGATGTCACAAATGTACCATCTAGTGTCCCAAAAATAATACCCTATATTTTCTATCAAATCATGACTGTTTCATTTTTCTGCTCCTCTCCTCCAAGTATGGACTTTTTTCAGAATTTAATTTCTTTCAGGTTTAATTAGTTTCCTTTCTTTTAAATGTTCTTCTGAGGCATCTTAAAAGCATAGATGGGGGATTTGATTTAAAATCAGTGTGACACAAGGGTTAGTGAAGGATATCAGAAAATAAAGGAGTCACTTCACTGGAATGGGATTCAAGTCCGTTTTCAGGCTTGAGGCAGTCAGGCTGGACTCTGTTGATATTTATTCCTCTATCATCTGAGTTGGGAAGTATAGATTTGAGTTAGACAGTTGTTCCCTTCATTCAATTATAAGCACTTTATAGGGAGAGGCCAAGTCTTTCATTTCATTTCCACTCCCTATAGTACTTAGAAACCTCCTTTGTCAATAGCAGACTCGGAATGAACACTGTTTCCTAACCATTAAGAACCGAACCTGTATTATGCAGAAGCCACAGAAACTAAAGTTATCAACAGATCTCCCAAGTCTGGACAGGAGAGAATATTGAAATAGAATTTTCCCTAGGGATCTCATCAGCTCACCTGGGGCATCAAGAGATCACCCGGGGCAATGTGAATTAACTCTTAGCTAGTGGAATTTTTGACCAACCAGAACTCCTGTTGACTTGCCATTCAAAACAGCAAGGTTTTTATTGTAATAGTGGCATTCATAACAAGGCAAGTTAGCCCATATTGTCAGCTCCGTAAATAATTGGGTCCCAGAAGGACTGGCAGAGAGCTTTGGTGATATATAGTTACCAAGTACACTGACAAATTGTGATCAGGCTGCCTTTGTTCCAAAAGCAGCCCGTCTCAATATAAACTCAGAATGGCAGGGGAATTGTGCAGCATAAAGCAGTCCGATAAATGAAGCTCCCATCTGTCACGGGGAGTTCCACCCCAGGACAGAGGTCACTGGATAATAATAATAATAATGAGAGCAATAATGTGAATAATGACATCATCATAATAATAGGTGAACAAGCTATAAAGAATACAAGTGGTGCCCATTGTCAACTCAGCGGTGCTGAAGGGGAACTTTGAATGTCATCCCAGAAGATGGGCAAATCAAATTCAAACTGCCATTGTTTTCAACAGGGGGCAGAATCAGTTATAGGATTTTTCAGTCTCATTGACATTATGTGATACTAGGCAGATGGGTAACAGAAGCATCTGTCAAAAGTCACTGGTACACTTGACCTAATATGGGGAAATGCATTGAGAAAATACCCCAGTTCATAATAATATTAATAACACGAGAATGCCCTAAACCTCCCATATGTATCAACACTTCTGTAACTATGAAGTCTACCAAAGGAAGAAGAAGAAAAAAGGACTAGTCATTTCTGTCAACCAATAATTTGGCCTGATCAGACTTGTAAAATGTTTGTTCTTTTTGTACTTAACTTTTTGGAGGCCAGGTAGGGATCAAGTCTGTGGAACACCTATTGTGTAAAGTCAACTACTTTGCATAAATTATCTATAAAGTTGGTAGTATCATCCCATTTTATGAGTGAGACCCTGAAAGAGTTAATAACTTTCCCAAGGAGATGTGGCTGGCAACTGGCAAAGTTAGAACTTACATCCAGAGCCTGCTACTTCCAAAGTTGATACTCTGTGATTGGCTAGATAATATCTTCCCAAAGATGTCCATATGCAAATCCTCAGACTGTTTCTATGTTGCCTTATGTGGTAAAAGGGACTTTGGAGATGTGAATAAATTAAGGATCTTGAAAAGAGGAGATTACTATGGATTTTCCAGGTGTGCTCAATTTAACAAGAGTCCTTAAGAGAGAGGCAAAGGGAAATTTGACTAGAGGAGAGGAGAAGGTGATGTGGTCAAAGCAGAGATTGGACTGATGTCATCATGGTCCAAGAGAGGCCGTCAGCAGCTGGAAGTTGAAAGGACATGGAAAGGATTCTTTCTTAAAGTCCTCAGAAGGAAACAGCCATGCCAACATTTTGATTTTAGCCCTGTGAGACTCATCTTGAACTTCTAACCTCCAGAATTGTAAGAAATAAATTTGTGTCTCAATTCGCTACTTTTAAAAATATCAACAATAGGAAACGAATGCATATACTAAAGCAATGATTTCTTAACCAATGGCAGAGCACACAGGCTGCTTTTGCATTAAGACACAAAAATCTTCTTTGTCATCTTTATTTAATTAACAGCCTATGGGAGGATGGGTACGGGCTAACAAGCAATATTCTCAGGGAGTTAGAGGGAAAGAGATGAAGTTCTAATGGAACCTGTTGCTCTCTTGTTTTATGGAACCTGAGTCATCCTCTTGGAAGTGTAAACAGTTAAGCAAAACATGCTCATCACATAACACTCCCCAATAAATTGAGAAGAAAAACTAAAAAGAATCAGAAAAGAAACTTTCTACCATTTCAAGGTTTGGGTTGTTGAAAATTAGAGAAAGTTTAACTCAAGAAAATGAAGAAGAGGCAGAACAAAGCTCGGAGGTTTCCTCCTAAGACAACAGTCCACTTAATTAGAAGTTCTAAAACAGCTGAAATGTGCACATCCTATTTCTGAATCTGTTACCAACTGTAGAATGGAGTTTTCCTCCCCAGATCCATAATCGTAAGAAGAGTACAATCCAACGCAGCTAAGGAGTAAAGAGACAGCCTCCCTACAATCTTGCACACAAATGCTAACTGCTGCCACCACCAGCGTATTCATTGCCATTTAAAATATATTTTTTTCAAAATTAAAAATATTTAATGAGATGTTTACGTCACACCCATTTGGGGAAACTAAGCTTTTATTTTAAGTATGAATAATACAGCTGCTTGGGTTTAAAAAACCCCCTCATTTCAGTAAGAATACAGCGCAGCTGCCTCGATGAGCGACCACAGAAGTGCGGCAACACCATTGGTCCAAAGTTTGCATATGTAATGACGTCTCATAGCCCATGGCTCCGTTTTAAAAATAACGCCAGTTTACTGGCATTTCATTGGTCGGCAAAGCTGTCAATCAACGGTGTCTCCTCTATAAGCCGGGCAAAGCAAGGCGAGTGGGAAATGTGAAGTGTTGAATATATATGTGGATATAATTAGTTCTTTTAAAAGCGCAGTGGTCATCCATCCTCACATGGCTTTGTAAGAATTGGCTTAGTTAGCATCAGCTGCACAAGTTACTCTTGCATGATGTAAAGCTCTCATCATCTGACATTTTGTTCTAAAAACTATTTTCAAAATGTCAGCAAGTCTCCAGACTTCAACTCAGTGGTGAAGGCCTACTCAAAATCTGCTACTAGCAACCACTTCATGTTTTTTCTTTTCTTTCTTTTTTTTTTTTTTTTGATCCCTCCTCAGTGAATATTCATACAGGAAAGAGTTTACTGTTAAGAAACCAAAAGAGGTGGAAAAAAATCTTCCTTTTAGACACTGTGATATATGAGATACAGATTTCCAGCTCCAGAAAATATCATATGCAAAGGTAAGATCAGACTGAATGGAACTATAATAAAGATGCTAAAATATAGGCATTCAAATGAATGATGGTAAAGCATAGAAAACTTATTAATGATCCCTACTACTGCTCATTGTGTATTCTGGGTAAAGACAAACACAATTTTAAAAATCCATAAATTGTGTTTCTGTGTGGACATTATTGCCAAGCAAAGTATTTCATAGCTAGTATCTCAATTGCCCATACCGATGGTCATAGCTAAGCTTCATTGTGGTCATTAGTAAATAAAAGTTCATTTCCAGGCTTGTCAGCACAACAAGACTGCACAGATTTGGACTGCCCTGATTCACAGTTTGAGGCTAGTTAATGCAGATAACATTTGCAATGACACCAAGCAAATGAATAGTGTGGCAAAACTTCTGGGGGCTAGTTTCTAGACTTCTGCCCTGTGATTAATGAAGCTTACACTTTCTATCACACATCATACAGATAGAAAGCAGGTATCTAGGCTACTGCCAAACTCAACTTTTCCACAGAGGCTTCAGGGCTCCCATAATTCCTCACACCTCTATAGGAATTAATGCAGTGTGTACCGTTCAGATCGCTAGCTTAAAAATATGGATAAAGGTTGAGAGAAAGCCACCTTGAAAGTGGCAGGATATAGAATAAAGCAAAACAGCAGCACTCAAGATAGCAGGTGATGTCTCAATGACTTGGAAAGCACAAGTATGGAAAAAGAAGAGCCATTATCTTAACATAGAAATAAGGATATTCATGGATAGGGAGAAATGCTAGCTTGGTGAGCGAGTTTGCAGAGTCCTTGTCCCAAAAGGCTCTAACAAGGCTTAGAATGTAAACCCCCAAACAAGCAACAAAGCTTCTCAGCATGGAACATAATCTTACAAGAGCACATGGACCTATACACATAGCAACATCCTTAGGGAGTTTTCAGTTTTTTAATACTAACTCTACTCATGAATTCCAAGTGTGCTAGTATGTAAGGATCTGTAGGCAACGTTAATACTGCTTCATTTTTTTCACCCAGAGTTTGCCACTTCATGAAGATATTTTAACTACTTGTCATTGATAATGATTACACACAAGTGACTACTCCTCATTAAAAACTTGGCACTAATACACAAATAATTATTGACACAATTAAGCTTTGACACTGTGCCCATCAAATTCCTTTTGTCCTTGCTATGTATCAGTCTCACATTATTCTTTTTTAAAAAGAGAAAATTATCTGTTTTAATCAGAGCTAAACTCCCTCAAGTTTGTTCATAGTATAAATATAAAGAAATGCTGAATTACTAAAAATAGCCAGGGCTCTACCCCGTATATTATTAGCATTCATAAAGGGGAAATGAAAAGGCAATGTTCAGACATTGAAGGACAGACATCTAATGCAATAAAAAAGAATAATTCAGCATGAGAGTCCCAAAATGAGAGAAGTCTGTCACTGGCAATGACTACAAATGAAATGTGGTGATGGTTATTTAAACAATCTATATGTCTGTACCAGCACATAACTGAATATATTATCCACAACCTGTTTAATTTCATTCCCAACTTCTCAAAGTTGACAGAGTTATATGTTTGCTAATATAGTCAGTGCATAATTAGCCTGGTCAGTATGAATATTTAGCAAATGTTTTCAAAGAATTGTGGCCATTTTTCTTCCTAAAAAAAAAAAAAAAGGTGGGAAAAAACAACCACCACAAAACGTTAAAGCCCTACGCAATCATTCCCATCAAGAAAGATAATACCATCTACTCTCTTCCAAATATAGTTTAGGCCACATCTGCTACAAGAGAGCTTGAAATATTATCATAGAAATGTTTGGATAATTAGCAATTAATTTCCATTGACTAATATACAATAAAAATAGAGCTGTGTATGCATGAAGCAAATCGCAGTGTGTGGTCCCCCTTCCCTCCTAATCATATTTCCACATGGGCAAAATCTGGTTGATACAAATTCCAAAGGCAGTCTGAATCAGCTGAATAGACTAATGCACTGACTGCATTACACAGAAACTGAAAGGGGCACAAAGCAGACAGAACAGATACCCCAATACAAACATGCAAAGGGAACTGTTGCCATGTTCTACACCTCAGCCCTGCCCCAGTGCCCTCTACAATTCCCCTGGTTTTAATGGTAAATGTAGGGTAAAGATTGCAGATAATTGCAAGTGCTTGTCCTTAGTCTTTATTAAGTCTAGTTGATAATAAGTATTTTAACAGGAATTCCCATTACCCATATACATATCCCTCTCTGTTCATATCATCTGGTGTCGCTCTTCCCTTCAGCCACCTGATTCCTAAAGAATCAGAAAGCAGAGCTGAGGACAGTCATCTTGATCTACAATAGCCTAATATCATTTCTGTCACCACACACATTGCACTCACCCCTACCCAACAAAAGATTCCTTACAAAGGCATCTGCTTTACCACAAGATTCCAAACCATTCTCCAGCTAAATACAATTCAGCATTATATGAGTCTCGGGAAAGATTCTGAGATTTTATGAATATGAAATAATTTGTCACAGATTCTAAGAACATAAAAAAATTTAAGCTACATAAAAGGAACCTAGTTGTGAGTGGCAGGTATTAGCTATGGAGTAAAGACAGTGAACAACTAATAGGAATTAGAAAATGTGTCAAATGCCAAACTCAGTAACGAAATTAGACTTGTGTTAAAATTAGAATTTTGCTGAGTAAGTTTAGGCAAATCACTTGACCTCTACATAAAGACGTCTCATCATCTGCAAAAAAGAAAGAGTAAAAATCTTTTCATGACGCTAACGCAAGAATGAAATGTAAAAATATATGTTAAGGTGACTGGCATTTTTATCCCTGAACAATAATAGTAATACAGAACCTACTGTCATAAAGGCAAGTAATGGCAAATCTGAAGTCACTACAACACTTGGTTTTGACTTTTTACTCTTATTTACATTTCCTTAATCCTGAATCTTTTCTTTTTCATGTTGATATCTTTTGGCAAATGTTTATTTTTGTCAGTTTCATTAAATCTCTGGTGAATTATAGAAGTAATAGATAAATTATATACACACACATACACACACCTGTTTGTGAATTGTATAAAGCATTAGGGTAAAATGTTCTGTGTGAAAAATGAGCACACATCCGTTGGTTAATGATTGACTTTCCTTAGGGAAAAGTGTTTCCATTATAAAAATATATATGTCAGAAAGTCTCCTGGAATTTATTTTGCCAATATCATCACAGGTAAACAAGGAAAGGATTATGTCCAGAGGTTTATGAATTTGTTTAAAGTTCAGAGTTTTATGCCCTAAATTCTTTTTGACGTTTGGTTTTATGCCCCAAATATGAATCTATGTCCCATAAAATTTAAGGGAATATAGATCATAAAACAACAGATTGTTTACACACACACAAAATTTATTCCATAAACCCTTCTCAAAACAACTGTGAGATAGGAGAATTATCCATTTTAATGTTCATCACCTTCCCTATCTATCAGTGGAGGAAATGTTGTGACACTTAAGCCATTCAAGGCAGATTGCATAAAGCAGAAGTGATGAAAGGAAAAGAAATGTGCAGGATCATTGAAATTTGGCCACAGAAGTACAGTTCTGGGACTGGACCTGTGCACTAACTCCCACTTACCTCATAACAATTTATGGTTATGGTAACAGTGGCCAGGACAGTGACATCTGGGTCTTTTCATTGGCTGAAACTTGCCAGATGATCACTGCACTCCCTCCCTCCAGGAGTAGAACAAAAAAGGAGTGATAGGAACCAGACATTATATTAGTCTATAAACTAACTTTAGAGTATTTGAAAGACAATCACATAAAATATGACATCTGTCTTTCCCAGCAACCATACAAGATTAGTAAAACGACTGTCTTCTTTATACCCATTTCAAGGGTGAAAAAAACTGAGGCTAGGAAAAGTTCAAAGCTTTGTCTGAAATCAAAATTTCTATGAGACAGACCAGATTTGGGATCCAAGACATTGTTCCACTATTGTTTCAAGGCTCTTGCAACCAACCACGCTGTCTTTTACACAGGCAACATTCATTTCTATGAAGTCGTCAAATCTCCTGTCCATGGCTGCAGCTCTGAGTCAGTTCTGGGCTTCCTTAAAAAACTTATTCTGAATCTCTTTTAAAAATATTCATGAACATTTTTTCATTACATATTAACTGCTATATCTTGCTCTTAAAAAGAAAGATGTGCCATTTTATCCACAGCTAGATTTTCTTTGATTCTTTTTTAGGTAAATACTTGTTTGATTCTTTCCTAAAAAGATTCAAACACTTGTTTGATTGTTTTCTTTGAAAGCAAACATTAGAGATTTGAACAGACAGTAATGAGGCAGCCTCTGCTGCTCTCTTCCTATGCCTACCTTTCAAGCAACATTGACTAAATAACTTCATAATCTTTCTCTTGAACTATTTATGCCAGAATTGATAATATAAATATTTTAAGCTGTTAATATAGATAGATTTTTATTTTCTTGACTCTTACCCCCAGAAAATGGATTAGATGAATTTTCTGGTCAGTTTGCTACCCCATCAAGAAAGCAATGGTGTCCAATTTTGAAATGTGAGAATGGCTGATTGGTCTTTAATGAAAGACTCTAATTTATACCAGTCTCTGTGAAAACACATGACTAGTTTCTGTTAATAGCCTAAATGATCACAGTTCCACCAATTAAAGTTAACAAGCCAGTAGCCAGTATAGCTCACATCAAGAAACAAATATATATTACTCACAACTATAAGTCTGGACTGAGAAAGGGAAAAGGATGGAATTAATATGAGTTGCAATTTCTCTTCATTTTCTCTACTCTTGGTGTGTTCTAAGCTACATTAAGGTTGTTAGTATAGTCATACAGAAAATGCAGGTCTTAAGCCAACTCTTAAGCTGTCTCAGAAATGAAACATGCAGGGCACCTGAGGAGATTCCTGAATTTAGAACTTGCCCGTGTTATCTTTCTTCACTAGTGGTTCCCACATATGGCACATGAGAGCTGGAAAAGGGTTTATTCACATCTCTTTTTTTTCAGTTATATTTTATGAATTCACCTTTTTTATTTATGGCAAATAACACTGGTTTTCTAATTACAGTGCTGATATAAAATTTCCTTTTAAGTTAATTTTCGGTTTTAAAAAAGTAAGTCTGGTTTTGCTAAAAATGTTAACTAATGTTCAAGTCAGACGAAGAGATCAAGGTTAGTTAAGGCAAAGAAGATAGAGGAGGTCAGTGTTACAGGCTGAATAGGGTTCCCCTCCCCATTCATATGTTGAAGCCCCAACCCCTGATGTGATGGAATTTGGATATGAGGTCTTTGGGGGGATAATGAGGGTTAGATGAGGTCATAAAGGTAGAGCCTTCATGATCAGATTAGTGACTTTATAAAAAGAACAGAGAGAGATCACCCTCTCTCTCTGCCATGTGAGGCCTCAGCAAAAAAGCAGCAATTTGCAAACCAGCAAGCAGGTCCTCACCAGAAATTCAATATGCCAACACCTTGATCTTGGACTTCCCAGCCTCTAGAATGGTGAGAAATTTCTGTTGTTTAAGCCACCTAGTCTATGTATGTTGTTATGGCTGCCAAAATAAACAAATACAGTCAGAAAATTTAGAGAAGTGTACAAAATAACCAACACCCTTGGATAAAAGACACAGTGTGAAAAGAACTTATGCCCACCCTGAGATTGGGCTGAGTCAAGAATTCAGTTGGAGTTTGATCAAATGGAAGAAGAAACCTCTGAGGCTGCACTTGGCGTGCACTACTCTTAGCCATCTTTGAAGCAGTACTCCCTTCCCATTCTAATGAAACTAACAAAGAAAAAGGGAATATAGTCAGATGAAATAGAAGTGGGTCAACATTCTCTAATTAGCTCCATCCCAAAGGCTGGTCTGAAGAGAAATTTGTATGAAAATCTGCAACAGAGGATGAGTAAAAGGATTTGACAGGGCTATCACCTTGAGAGTTTCTGAACATTGTGTCCCTCTATCAGTTCTTCCACTGGTGTATTCACAACCGGTACCAACAAACCAATCTTGTGGCATTTGCATTACTTCTCATTCATTCTCTTATCATCAATGCCTGGGAGGAAACCAGACCTGAAAAGTGGTGGGATTCACTTTCTTGAGGAACAAGGCTAAGGACTGCAGCATTGGTAGTGATTTGTTGCTTAGTGAGGCCAGTAAGTTTCAGACCACGATGAGGAGGCAGTGAGACTAGAACCACAGTAAAAAAATAATAGCCACAGCCAGGTGCAGTGGCTCAGGCCTATAATCCAGCACTTTGGGAGGCTGAAGTAGGAGGATTATCCAAGGCCACGAGTTTGAGGCCAACCTGGGAAACATAGTGAGATGCTGTCTCTACAAAAAAAAAAAAAAAATTAAAAAGATAGTCAGGCATGATAATTCACGTCTGTCATCCCAGATGCTAGAAAGGATAAGACTGGAGGATCACTTGAACCCAAGAGATCAAGACTGAAGTAAGCAATGATCATGCCAGTGGGCTCCAGACTGAGTGACAGAGTGAGACCCTGTCTCATAAACAACCAAGCAGACAAACAAACAAATAATTGCTTAATTGAGTTGCCACACAGATGTGGAAAATATTTAAAGAGGTTCATAAAGAATTGAATTTAGAAAACACTTGACTATACCAAGCTTTTTAAATATAAAATGCAGGTAATATATTTAAAGGATGATCAAGCCGGGCTCGGTTGCTCAGCCTGTAATCCCGCGCCTTTGGGAGGCTGAGGTGAGTGGACTGCCTGAGCCCGCGGGTTCGAGACCCACCTGGGCAAGCGAGACCTCATCTCTACAATAAATCAAAAAATCAGCCGGGCGTGGTAGCGCACGCCTGTAGTTCCAGCTACTTGGAAGGCTGAGGTGGAAGGATCGCCTGAGCCCAGCAGGTCGAGGCTGCGGTGGCCGGGAGCGGCCACTGCACTCCAGTCTGGGCGACAGAGTGAGACTCCAACTCAAAAAAAAAAAAAAAGAAGGGAAGGAGTAATCAAAAGGAAATAAAAGATTAAATAGTTGATATGTTTAATAACTGATGTGTTTTCTGGTCAATCCAAGATTTAGTGACCAAGTTTTAACTATCATACATCACTACTTCTTGCAATCCTTCGGGAAATGTATACTGAGTGGATAAGCAGACAAATGAATGTGAATATTCTTAATGAAGATTGGTATATGAGTCAATTGGATTTCTGCTTATAGGAGAGAGAATGGCGGAGAAAATGCCAATTTGTAACCACTGAAAAAGCTTTTGGTATCACCAAAGGAATTGGAGCATCTCATAAATAACAACTTGTTTGTTTGTCAGTATATACTGCCAACCAATGTTTTCAGGATAACAAAAGATATTGAGAAAGAAAACCAAGAGACAGGAGAACCAAACAGTGAGTAGGAAACAAACAGCAAATAGGAAACAAGCAGGACTAAGTAGATACACAGAACTCTGAAGTGCTGAGGACTTGTTCAGTGCCTCTACCCGGAGGATTTAGCTTGGGGGAGGGAATATGTAATTCAAAAAGACTGGGAGTGCAAGTTGTGAAAGTATGAAATCACACAGTCTTCTGAGAAGATCTCTGCTTTTTCCCAGTCTGCATTAGCTCACTCAGATACACTTAGTCATCATGCACAGTCTATTCTGTGTGTGCTTTTAAGGAGTGTAAAATGCATGTAGAATTTGGATGTTGTCAAATGAAAAATAGCTCTGAATGTTTCTCCTGAATGTTTAACTACCACAGTTTAAGGTGATCAATCTCAAATTAGCAATACCTGAAAGAATTTACAAATTCTTCAAAAGGAGTAGTCATTTAAAACAAGAATGCTAAGAAGGCATTGCCCCAATCTAAATGGTAAACTTTAGATTGTTATATATTGTAATGTCTTATTCTATTTGTATCTATTGGTTATAAGGATGAAGACAATTAAATCACAGAAGATATCTGTTATTAAGAAGAAAACCCTACATGAAATAATAATTTGCCACTGCTTCTTCCTTAATAAGGCATATACACATAGTACTTGTATTAAACTGATGATAAGAAACTGTCTTAAAGACCCTGGAGAATGAGAAACTTACAATTTTATTTAAAGTATCCAAATTAAAGCTGTGGTAAACAGAACATGTCAGAATGAATCATTCTTCTTTTTTTTTTATTTTTTTATTTTTTTATTTTTGAGTTGGAGTCTCACTCTGTCGCCCCGATTGGAGTGCAGTGGCTGCTCCTGGCCACCGCAGCCTCGACCTGCTGGGCTCCAGCGATCCTTCTGCCTCAGCCTTCCAAGTAGCTGGAACTACAGGCGCGCGTTACCATGCCCAGCTAATTTTTTTATTTATTTTAGAGATGAGGTTTCACCAAGTTGCCCAGGTGGGTCTCGAACCCGTGGACTCAGGCAATCCACTCACCTTGGCCTCCCAAAGCGTGGGATTACAGGCTGAGCCACCGAGCCCGGCCCAGAATGAATCATTCAATTGAGCAGACAATAAAGACAGCCCATGTACTTGTGTCTTACAAAATGTGTTCACATACTCTAGAAAGCATGAAGACAGATTAGTTTAGGTTACCTGGGCACCTGAAGTGACTTTCCTATCATAAAAATTGCATAGTAAAGAAGGCTACAACATCTTTGATTCTCTTCCCAATAAGACGTGGGATCTGAGATCCCTCTTCTTGAATCTGGACACATTTATGACTGCTCATACAGGAGAGAATGATGAAAGTGATACTATGCCAGTTTGAGGCCTGAAACGAGATACGGTGGTTTCTGTATCCTTCCGTACATATACAAAATCTGACTATGCAGGGGCTGCCATGCCAGGAGATACTAAAAATATCAGCATTATTACTTAAAATACCAATTGTCTAGCTATTAAATTATATCACACTTACAGTATTTCTAACTTTTATAATGACAGCAGAATGAAATGCTCCAAGAAAGGGAGGATTTTTATCTATTCACTGATGTATCACCATTATCTAGAACAATCCCTAGTATACATTTATTATATTATATATAATATATATATCAGATGCTCAATTTGTTAGATGGATGAATAAATAATTCTACAAATAAGTATAATAGCTCCCCCGCCCCCTTAACCTCAGGGGATATTTCCAAGTCCCCTAATGGATGCTGGAAGCACCAAACTAAATACACTCTGTTGTTTTTTTTTTTCCCCTATATGATAAAGTTTAATTTATAAATTAGGCACAGTAAGGTATTAACAACAGTAACTAATAATAAAATAGGATAATTATAACAATATCTACTTTTGTACTTTGGGACACCAAATTTCTCAGTAAGATCAGGTTTGTGATATTAAATCTTAAATCACAGTACAAAAATACCAAATGCGGTACATATAGTACAGATATTGTCCATTTTCTAGGCTATGCCTGCATACCCCATGAAAAGACAAGAATTTTTTTCCTGTCTCAGATACTATATTTCCAATTCTTGAGTATTTTAATATGTCTTATACATTTGCAAATATGACAAACTTTAATTTTCAGTCTGAAGGGAAATAAAAGAGTATTTCCTTTCACCCTAATCCTTGTGCATTTTATCAAGATGCTTCATGTAGTAAAACTTTCTTCTGCAAAATTTGCCATGAATGATAGTTCCACTCCAGACAAGCTATGGTAGATGTGATAAAATGCAAATGTGGGTTTCTTGAATGCTAATTCTTTAAGAAAGAAGTGAATCCTAAGGCAGGACATGGGGACCACATAAGGATATTAACACTATGTGATCTGAAGGGAGTTTTTTTTTTTTTTTTTTAAGTACTAACAAGTTTCTGATGCAAATGAATTCTATTAGCCCAGGTAGACTGTGATGGGCAAGGGCAGAAGTGGTACAGCAGAATGAATGGAGGAGGCAAGGTGGAAGGACAACAATGAGGTCAAGATGAGGTCAAACTCATTTCAAGGGAAGTGAGCAGGACAATGTGAACAAAGACAGGAAGAAAATGATGCAGGAGATTCAATTGTGTTGGAATTTAGGTCACTGAGAGGAAAAGGCTCATCCCAAGATGAAGAAGACCCCTTGGAATCTGCCACAAAAGGACGTACTTCTCCAGGAAACAAAGAAATTAAGAGAAAAATCAGCAAATATTGGCAGCAAGGAAAAGTATAAGCAGAAATATGAGGCAAAAAAGAGCCCAAAGACAGAACAGAGAAAATACAAAATGAATATGCCCCTAGAAAGGAGCCTGGGAAGAATTAGGAAAATTTGGAGAAGGACAAAGGTCTTGGCTTTGGTGTAAGATACTATTTATCGATCTTGGTCGGCTGCACTGTGTTGTTGGGAACATTTAACCCCATCAGCCAATTTCCACGCAGATCCACAATTCTCACCATGCTCCTCCCCCTTGCTCATTCCTTCCATGTGACTGGTGAACTGCTATTGGTGGTTCAGCTTCTTCCTTCTCTTCCTGCCATTCTGAGCATCCAGGTGCCCTTAAGAAGCACACATCCTTTTCTGCCCTGAGAACCATAAGCTTCACATGGGAGGCTTATGGGTAAGTCTGACTAATTCTGGGGAGAAGCATGAGGTAGTCTATTTGGTTATCAGACCTATTTATTTTCCAGTGTATTATTTATTAGTAATAAAGATGATATATTGATCTTTATCATCTTGTTCTCTCTCAATTGGTTCTAAATTTGGTTGCTGAAAAGACAGCTGCATGCAATTTGAGGTGTTAAAATGTGAAGAAAATGTGCATCGTAGAATTGACAAAACACAGTAATTTGATACCCTAGTATTATGATTTGCTAATTTGTGAGTATATATATGTAAGAAGGAGAAAGGGGTAGAGGGATAGGAAAGAGAAGGAAAAAGAAAGAAGAGGAAGAGGAGAGAAAAACATTACTAATATTTAACTATCAACTATCCAAATAAGGGCTTATCCATTAAAGTCACACATTTTCTGTAGACACAGTAGCTCTACTTCAGTTTCAATTCTAAAATCAACATTACCTATCCCCCTTTTTTTTTCTTATTGGAATACAACTCTTAGTCCAGCATGAATTGGAAGTTGTGGAGAGTTAAGGTTATATATCCACTTAGGCTTAGAAACCAGGATAAGTTTTACAAACCAACACTCTTGATTACTTTTCTACAACTCTAGAAGAACTGCTGAGATTGGTCTTTTGCACCAATCTCATTGTAATACTATTCATCCAAAATATGAAATGGGAAAAATAAAAGAATTGAGAAAGAATAGAGGAGATTTTAGAGTTCGATTTTTCACACTGTGACTTATTCATTAGTTTGATTAAAGTGTTTGCTATGAGTACCCTGAATCTCTGATAAACCCACATTAACTTTAAATCCAAATTAATCTATAAACAAATATGAGATTTAGATGTTTACTCCTACTATGTTATCTCACCTTTCTTAAAATACGGTGGCCTTACAATTTTCCAAATAACAAGATATTGAATTTTATACTGTTTTGTGTAAAGCACTTCTCTACAAAGTTCAACGCATATTACAAGTGAAATACACTGATACACTGCCATGAATGCAAGTTATGTGGCTCTTTTATTATCCAAGTATGGACAAAGAGATCTAAATAAACACAACAGATTTATTTTTAAGAAGAGTTCTTCCAACTTTTAGATCATAAGGGTAAGTAATCTAGTTTAAATTTTTATTTTTAGTGCCATTGTCATATTAATAAGACATATAGAACAAGAAAACTACAGCTTTTGAATAGTATTTTATAAAGGTTCCAAATTTAGCTAAAGGAGTTTTGTATTAATTATTGAAATTACAGATCCATGAAAAATATGGATGGGCTTTTTGGGAAAAATATCAAGACATGTACTGTGACATACTAGAAAAGAAATAATACTCTTATAGACTTCTTGAATATGTTTTTTATATAAAGAGGAAATCTTATAAATTCTTCAGTGTAACATAAGGTTAACTGGTAGTTAATAAAGTCTATGAAAACAGATACCTTTTTTTGGTAATAGTCTCTAAATTACAAAAAAAAATAGGTAGAAAAATGCTTAACTGTAATGCATTCCTGTGTTAAAACGAATACTTTTCTACCATTAAATCCAGAATCAAGTTTCTAATCATAGCTACAACTTGTAAACATTGTAAAATAATTCTGTTCTTTTCATATCAATGCATTTTCATTTTTACTAGAACTAATTACCTTTAAATAAATGATTCAGAGATGTCAAAAGTGACTCTCAGGGAATGTTTCAAGAGGTCCCAGTTCCCTGAATTATAGCCTAGAACATCTGCTTAGCAATCTGGCAAGTAGTACGAAGCCAAAACAGTGTATCTCATATATGGGAGTTGTATCTGACCTCAAGAATGTGACAGCTGGCTACTTGCCTATAACTTTATACTGTAAAAATCTAAAATTCTGCACACAAGAGAGACTAGCAAAAACAAGTGTGCCAACAGCAGAAGCATGAAGTGTATATAAAAAACAAGCTACTTTAGGAAAGTAGAATTGTTAGCTTCTTCATGCCAAAAAAAGTAAAAAACATTGTTTAAAAAAATTTTTTACTTATTAAAAAAATTAAAGCAACATAATTTGATTTTCTTACTACTCAATAAACCAAAACAAAATAAATTTACAAAGTTAAACCTGTTCTAAAAGTGGAGGAAATAAAATTAAAACTTAAATTGGGCTCTCTCAGAAATAAGTGCTTAAGATACAAACTCTTAGAAGCATTCTACGATAGGATCGGTTAGAAAAGAAATGCCTTTAGCAACGACATAAGTGCAAATTAGTTCTATTAAAAATGGCAATCAGCAGTTATAAGCCACTTGACATATACTCTAAACCTAGGCATGAAGATATCAGTTAGAGGGTATTCATAAATGGACTGGCAAGTACTGCAAATAAACAACATCACAGTGTCAGAGACAACAGCAGTCTCAACTTGATCTTCACTAATCAACAAAGTTATGAAGGTTACATGACCAGATAAGAAATGTCACTCAGGGCTATTGCCTTATTAGACTCTGGTGTGGCCATATGCTCTTTGAACTATGGCTGTCGCCATATTTCCTGGCTTTGGACCCCTCCCCTACCTTGGAGAGGTGAATCTCCTCTTTATGTCTCTCTCTCTCTTTCTAATTTACCTTCTAAATAAACTATATTTTCCAATCTAAAAAAAAGAAAAAGAAAGAAGAAGAAATGACACTTAGGTCAGTACAATCTACATTCAAACTGATTTGAGGATTTTTAATTAATCTCAAATTCAGAGATATACAGACATATCAATACTGTATTACCTTCAGGATCACAGCTGACTGCCAGTTACTAATAAAGTTAGTAATAAAGTAGCCTAAAGATCTCTTACTGGAAAGGAGATTTGAAATTTCCCACTGTCTACCATATTTTTATAGAATTCAAAATTATTTCAAAGGTGACTGTCAATTGTTTGATAATATGCAAATGATGACAACATGGTTTTAATGATATTTTATGGCGGACAGTTACACTAAGGACAATGAAAATAACCAATGTGATATAAAACTGGAAGTTGTATCTGACGCAACAGTGGATGCCTGAGACAACACTGTCCCACGTATCCAGCAGTAAAATTTGTAGCACCCTCATCATATAATACTCCTGACCCAGAAAATATATCTATGTCCACGTTAATCTTCAATTCTTCCAGTATTTGAAAACTGTGACCTGAATCTCAAAGAATTAATTGATGAATTAAATGAAGTCTGGAATACAACTTTGTTGTTTCACTTTTGTCTTACTGTTAACACAAATGAAAATATCAGCCATTCATTATTCACACTGCATCACAATTGACAATATTAACGGTAAACATTGGGTGACTATCGATACAAGAGTTTGGCAAAAATCAACTAAAGCATTCTATGAGAATCAATTAGCTACATGAAATTTACTACAGAGAGTAATGCACGTTTTACTATTTGCAAATGAAACTGTTGGTCACAAGGTGCATGTACATTCAGCTTTAACAGATACTTCCAAACAGTTTTCAAAGTGGTTATGTTAACTTACACTTATACTAGTGTACACATTTCAATTGATCCAGGTCCCCTGTGTGTAGCCAATATTTTCCTTTCTAAAATTCAGCACAAAAATAATATTATTCTCTAATATAATTTAGAGATATGGTATAATTTCAATCCCACCATTTATATGAAAATTTAAAAAATTCTCTGGTTACTCCAAAACTCAGACTACACTTTCATGTGCACAGTAAAGAGTTACTTTGCAATAACCTTTAACCCAGTGGTTCCCAACTGGGAGGTGTTTTTGTCCCCCAGAGAGTATTTGGCAATTTTGATTGTTAGAATTAGTACGTGCTACCAGCATCTAGTAAATTGAAGATAGGGATGCAACTAAACATCCTATAACACACAAAATAGTCCCCACATCAAAAAAATACCTGACTCCAAATGCCAATGGTTCTGAGGGTGATAAACCCTGCTAAAACCTAACCAACTCCTGCTTAAATATATATACTTAATTGGGATTTAAAAAGAAATAAGAATGAAAATGGATAAACAAAAAACAGCACAGCCATATCCTTCTAGGTAAACATCACTATACTTGATAAACAATTCAATGTATGTGTTCTATTGTTAATCATGTCCAAAGAGAATCTTCATAACACATAAAAAGTACCAATATTGTATGTAAACAATTCATAAAAGATTATATTTCATATCTCATAAAAATTAATTTTATTCTTAAAAAATTCATTTTGTTATACAAAAGCCCATTCAAATATAACAGAATTTGAGTTCAAAATTATTTTAAATATATTTATATTTTTATTTTTTCCTAAAAGAGTCTATTCTTTTTAGGTTAATATGTCAGAAAAAAAAATGAAAGGGAATATGTTGGCAAACTCATAATAGAAAAATCAAGGACTATTCCATTAAATTTTCACTTGAATAGAATGTGATTTAAATAATATTCATTTGTAATTCCTTAAATTAACTTGGTACTTCTGTTGAGTAATAAAAGGTGAATAAACTTTGTATCAGTATATCATACTTGAACATGGTATACTAAAAGCATATATAGAAAAGGTAATAGTTAAAATGAAAGACAAAATTATTGTTCTAACAATAAGAAGGCAAGATGAAAACTCATTTTGTTCTTTCTTAAAGCCCCCAAACATTTCAAATCATTCTAATTGAAATCCTCTCTTTTAAAGAAACACTTTTAAATGGGTTTTTAAAAATACTTCTAAATGGGTATTTCCTCTTAAGAAAAAATTGACTGGGCTTGGTGGCTTAGCCTGTAATCCCAGCACTTTGGGAGGCTGAGGCGAGAGGATTGCCTGTGCTTAGGAGTCTGAGACCAGCCTAGGCAACTTGGTGAGACCTCGTCTCTACAATAAATCACAAAAACTAGCCGGGTGTGGTGGTGTGTTTTTGTGGTTCCAGCTACTTAGAAAGCTAAGGTGGAAGGATCATCTAAGCCCAGCAGCAGGTCGAGGCTACAGTGGCCCTAAGGGTGCCACTGCCCTGCAGCCTGGATGACAAGAGTAAGAAGCCAACTCAAAAAAAAAAAACAGAGAGAGAAAAAAGAAAAAGAAAAAAAAAAAAGAAAAAAATTTTCTCCATTCAAAATTTGTGATTGCTAGCTAGGTGTAGTGTATCACACCTGTTCCCAGCACTTCAGGAGGCTGAGACAGGAGGACTGCTTGAGCTCAAGAGTTTGAGACCAGCTGGAGCAACAGAGTGATCCCATCTCTACAAAAATTTGCAAGATGTAGTGGTGCAAGCTTGCAGTGCTAACCACTCAGGAGGCTGAGGTGAGAGACTTGATCTCCTGAGCCCAGAAGTTAGAGGCTGCGGTGAGCTACGATCGCACCGCTGCACACCAGCCTGGGCAACAAAGAGACCCAGTGTCTTAAAACAATAAAATAAAATTTTAATGTTAGAATGCAGACTGAGACATCATGGAGACCAATGCAGAAATTGAAAAATATTATAAAATTAGCTTTATTCTCTGCCTCTTCTTGAAATCTAAAGAAAAGGGAAGAGCAACACTCAGGTAAGGGGTAAGGATGTCTCACAGAAAAACTTGTCATGTCACCAACAAGTATATTTCATTTTCAGAAAACAGCTGAATGTAGCTATCAAAAGCAATTTTTCAATGCTCAAAATAAATGTGCAAATGACAGTTAATGTTACGTGGAAGTAATCAAAAAAGTACTCTTGTTGGGTATGACCACTGCCTAGTGGTAATTAATATATGATTACTATATACTGTACACTAGAAAAGAAAGATGAATACTTTGGATCATAATCATAATTATATTATTTCTTTTAATCCCTTTCATGACCTTAATTCTACCTATGCCTTCTGTCTTTAACAGCTTTGAAAGAGAATTTTCAGTTTGGAAGATATTTTAATATACCCATTAGAAAAATCTTAATATACCCAGTACTGATCATGTTTTCATTAAATCTATGTAGAACAAGTGATTACTAGTTGTCTCATTTGTTTTCAATCCCAAAATGTCAATTCAGGAATCATCGTAGCCACTCAATTAATATTTTTTTAAAAAACTGTAAAGGTTTATTATAAGCACATTGAATTTACATTGTTAGTAAACAGCAAATTAGGTAATTGTATGGTTTTATGGGTCCTTCTTCCTATTTTCTGCCTATTAGAATTTCTTTAAATTCCTTTCACGTATAAGTAGTTCTAGAATTTATTATTTCAGTAAGAGTAGTTTTAACCTACTAGTGTTACCTTTACCATTTAAGACCTGAAGCAGCAGAATTAGTATAAACATGGTCAAGATGTACTTTTCTGGATAAGGCTTGGAAACTGAAATCAAGGTTGGAGATTTCTAAAAAGACTAGGCTAAAAATAAATCCATTTCATTTTTTAAAATAATTTCTCTTTCTCTAAATAACTTATGACAGCTTATCTTGAATGATTTCATGAATATGTAGCCTTATGAAAATTATCAATAAATTGCTCCATTTTTCAATTTGTGTTTTCTTCATATTGGTAGCAACTGAATGAATAGGGCTAGCTGTCCAAAAGAAAAAAATATTCTCAGGGGGAAAAAAAGCACTTTTTATTTTATCTGTGTTAACTTACACTGCTAACATAAAAAATCAACTATATCTTCCAAAATATTAATATCATTATTAACAAATGAATGACTATCCCAACAAAGAATCTTTGATAAATACATGTCACTCAATGAATAACGTATTTAGGTCATGTTTTCCATGATTGTTTTTATAACAATACATAAAAAGTTGTCCATATTCATTATTCAGTTAGAGGCTTCTAAATATAAAATCTTGCTTGTATGTACTTGAAAACTATCAATCCTTCAAAAGCTTTGCAGCTCAAATGAGTATGCCTTAGGCTAAATAACCTTCGAAAGTCCAGCAAAAGTTAGTAAGAGAAGTAGGACTATAAGACTAAAAGAATTTACACTATGTTTTCAGACATACTTTAGAAAAAGCAATAGGGGGTGTCAGAAAAGACAGAAGAGTGAACAAAAGGCCCAAGAGGTGCTCTCTCCAGAGAACAACTGATGTTAAAAAGTATGCAAATGCATCAAGAAATGAGAAATAAGCATGTTCCTCATCCCAGCAGGTCTGTGCAATTCCTCCTTGCAGGTTATTTTCTGAAGCCTGCTCTTTTATTCCCATTTTACAGTTCACCAACCACCATTCTCCTCAACCTTTCTCTCCTCCCCAGTCCACAAGACTGACCATTCAAATGTCTGGCTTTTGCCTAATTTCTGCAAGAGCAGAGGAGCTCTATTTGACTAGATACATACTGTCTACCTCATGCCTGCTCTTCTCATTCAAAGACTTCTCCCACAAGGCATTTAATCATACTTATCTGGACATGGATGAGCATGTTACTTGCCTGAAATTTTTGAACTGGGACATTCACGTAGAGAGAAGAGCTGCTGAATGTGTTTATGTGCTAGATACTTCACTAGTTCTATATTTTCAATTAATGGTAACACTTAGTATAGCAACCTCTTCTCTCCATTCCCCAAGCAGTGAATGATCCATGAAAAAATACATTAATACAAAGGAATTCAAAAATTTAAAATTCTCTGTGATATCTTTTGCAAAACAGTATTTCTTTTTGTAATTAGGAGGCAAGTTTTAAATTAGAAGAAAAACAAAAAGAAATAGCTTAAGTTTTTTAAAGAGGTAAACTGAAGTTCCCTATGTTTTGATTTCTTAAAATGGGACATATCTAAGCCAGGAAAAGATTACTATAAAAACAGGATCTATAGAACCAATCTAAGACCTAGGAAGACCAGTTCATAACATCTAGCACAACACCATTATTAAAGAGATGAGAAAATTACTTGCATCATTAAGAAAATAATATGCCTTCTCTATGATGTAATTTTAAAAGTTAAATGTAGCATTCATTGCTTTGGGGGAGAAGAGCATGAATAATATTGTAATATACATGTTGAATACAACATTAAATATCCATATATTTGATCTCTTTTCTACATCATTATATAATGACAGTAGGCAGATTTCACAGAACACATGAAATATTAAAAATATTTCTTCAGTCTCACTGTAGGTTTCATAAGACCATATCAACCCATGTACAATTTTTTCACTATTGTTTAATGAACTTTTGGCTTACTTACTATTTTTTTCAAAAAAGATATTCAGAGTAAAGAAAATACAAAATTAACAGCAAGTTAAAATGCAGTATAAGTTAATCTGTGTGACATTAGAAGATACTATTTATATTATGGTTAGTTATAATTTTTCTTGCAACTTCATAACAGAGAGCTTAGACTTACAGATAAATCAATTCTTCAAAGCATCAGCATGATCTAACATACTTATCAATGAAAGAGATGGATATAACAGAGTGAGCTAGAAAATGGGGTCAAAGGCATTATGCCACACAAATGGCTTGGAAGAAGTATGGTGGTATGTATGACTTTAAAACAACATGTCTAAAACAAGATTCTCAAGTCCCTCAATGATAAAAGCTAGCTCCTCTTTAGTACCTCCTGGCTTTATTAATGATACTACCTTCCCCCTGTTAAACAAGTCAAAAACACAGGTGTCATATTTGATTCTTCCTTTTCCTTCAGTTTCCACATACAATCAATCATCAAGACCTATTGTTCCTTTCTATTTTTAATATCTCTTTTTTCCTCTCTAGTTCTATAAATGCCCACTGGTTCTTCAACAGTTCAACCTACTGTTTCATCCACATATATTACTTCAATAGTATCTTACTGGTCACCCAATCCACTCTTCAAAGTTGTGATAGAATCAACTTTCTAAAACACAAATTGGCCATACTATTTCTCTATTTAGAAACCCTTCGATGACGTACCCCCATAACCCTTAAGATAATTTACAAATAACTTAAAAGGACATATCAAACCCTGATCCCTGTTGCCTGATCCTTACATTCTCTCTCACACATCAAACTCTGTGTTCAAGCTTTATTAAACTAATCCCTCCTCTGGAATAACTCTCCCCACCTCCAAGGGCCTACTCATACTGAAAGACTTTATGTAAATATCACTCCTAGAGTGATGGAATTCAGAGATGCCGTCACTATGCTTACCCATGGTATCCTATGCTTATAGTTTTTGGTACATATCACATTACACTAAATTTGCTTCTCTCCCCTCATTGAACTACAATGTCTTGAGGGCAGGCACTATTTTTTATCCATTAGTGTACTTTCCTAAACTTAGAACAGTGTTTGGATCTCAATAAACACTTGAGGGATCCATAGATGAAATGGAGGACTGATGGTTGATAGGAGGACAGATTTGACAGATTAAGAAGGTTAGAACAAAATTTTTGCTATTAGCAACTCTGAGTTTTAAAAAATCATTTATAGAACATTTAAGTTTCTACTTTGTAGGTACAGTTATCCCTAGAGGATGATATTAGTGGTCTCTCCAAACCTCCAACACAGTGCTAAAACTAACTTAATCTCATGACCTCTGAGTCTTTAGAATAGCTGATAATATGGATACAGAAAAATCACTGCCAATACAATTAGATGCCCAAGAAGAGACCTACCCAATCATGCTGTTATAGGAAACAGGATATAGGGCAACAAGATTCGTAGAGAAAAATGGAGAAAAACAAAACAATACACAATCACCATCTCCACCTCCATCACTATCAACATTATTTAAACATTTATTATGTGACAACCATTAAAAGAATTTATATGCATCGTGTTTCTATTTAAGAATAGAAAACTGAAATTACACTCTAGGAATTAAGACTATTTATACAAACAATTATCTACATCCAATTATATACATATATGTATGTGTGTGTATATGTGCATATACTATATAGTTAAACCTCGATATCCATGGGGAATTGTTTCCAGAACTTCCTTAGAATGACAAAAATCTACGGATATTCAAGTCTTTTATACATAATGGCATAGTATTAGCATATAACCTACACACATCCCTCTGTATACTTTAAGTCATCTCTAGGTTACTTATAATAACTAATACAATGTAAATGCTATACAAATAGTTGTTATAATGTCTAGAGGATAATGACAAGAAAAAAAATCTGTACATATTCAGTACAGACGCAACTATACATTTTTAAATTTTTAAATATTTTCAACCTGCAGTTGGTTGACTCCATGGATGCGTAACCCACAAATATAGAGTGTGGACTATAGTCTGTTTTCAAAAGCAATCATAAATCCCACTGCCTTTGGCATTTACATGAATTTGAGCATCATGGAGCACACAATATAGCAGGTTAACATCATTCATGCCAATTTTTTCTCTACTAAGAAACCGTTTCCATAATACGTTACAACAAAACGTTTAAGCAAATGATTCATTTAAAGAGTAAAAATTAAATTTCTAATAGGTGAACGCAAATAACTGCCTCTCTAAATAAATGAATGGATGCCTTTAGTTTGATCACAAAATACAAACACTGAACCTGTTTTTCATTTCAATATTAGATTTTCTGATTTTATTATACTAAAATAATAAATAGAAAAGATTTGAGAAAGTATTGGGTCAATATTTTTGTTTATATAGTACTGAGTATCTCAAAATACTTTCCTTTTTCAAACTGACTCATGGCTTTCAACTTATTAATACATTGTTAAGTGCTTCCTATACAACTCATTTTTTTTTTTGTCTAAAGTGAACACTGCAAATTGCCTTGGATCGGCGATAATGAAAAGGCAACACCATTTATTAATTTTGTATAAGTTATCCTCCACCCAAGAGATTCCTTGGAGGAGAAGAGCAAGTCTGAATTTCCCTACACAGTGCCACAGGCACAAAGTGTGAGAAACTAAACAAATGCATCCTGGAGACAGAAAAAATGCCTGCAAGCAACAGATGACCTACTACACACCTTGCTATAGAGTCTTTGATGTTATAATTTGTAAATTTCCAGGAAAAAAGACCATTACCATAGCTTAAGTTTGTTCTGACAGAAGTATTTAACTTCTTTAAGTTTTTGATCATAAACAACATACACTGTTCAAACTGGCAATACATTTCAAGCCACTACAATATCAAGTAAATGTACCTGAAAAGTTTAACGAAAAGACAATTTCTTACTACCAGAAAATGCCAGCTAAGAAGTACATTAAACTTTCCTTAAGAAAGTTTAAAAAATATTCTTGGCATCTGCTTCTTTGGATAAATGTTCTCTTAAATATGTTCAAGACCAATTCATTGTAAGAAAAGATAATTTTATTCAAATATGCAGCTCATGGTATGAATAAGCAAATACTTATTTCCCAACAGAATTGACAAGTCTTTCAAATAATGGTTTATTTTTCTTTTTAAATCAACACTACTAGGCTAGCAATTTGGTATTTTAAGACATACAAATATTTGTATGCATGTAGGCATATGTGTTTGTGTATATGTGTATAATCATGAATATGGTTAAAGACATACCTATTTTTAATAAAGAAATAAACTGATCCTTATTAGTGAGCTATTATTTAACATATTACATTCAAGCTGCACCGTAACAACTACATAAATGCATACACATATAACATCATATCTTAAATTGTATCCTTTATTTATTAACTGAGTTTCCAATCTACATATATAATCACAAAGATAACAATTAAGAAGAATTGTTTTAAAATAGCTAAGCTTCAGTAACACTATTAAATACAGGAACACTGAAAATTAAAACAAAATGAATGGTTTTCACTATCAAAAGGAAAGGTAAAAGTTGAATGCCTGCTTACCAGTATTTTCCCTAATTTAAAAAATAAGTTTCTTTTAGAGAAACATTTATATCATTATCACTGTTACCACAGAAATAAAAGGCCAAAGGAGAGCTTCTTACAAATATTAATTTGTACCTGTGATGTCAACTGAATATTTCATTTTGGACTTTTGATTTAGAAAATAAATTGCAGAATAACCTATTTTCTTTTTTTTTTTGAGTTGGAGTCTCACTGTCGCCCAGACTGGAGTGCAGTGGCCGCTCCCGGCCACCGCAGTCTCGACCCGCTGGGCTCCGGGGATCCTTCCGTCTCAGCCTTCCAAGTAGCCGGAATTACAGGCGCGCGCTACCACGCCCGGCTGATTTTTTTTTTTATTTCTTGTAGAGATGAGGTCTCACCAAGTTGCCCAGGCGGGTCTCGAACCCGCGGGCTCAGGCAATCCACTCACCTCAGCCTCCCAAAGGCGCGGGATTACAGGCTGAGCCACTATTTTCATTCAGAATTTAAATTGCAGCATGTGAGTGGAAGTCTCACTCTAACACCCAGGCTGGAGAGCAGTGGTATGCTCACGGCCACCCCCAGCGTTTACCTGCTGGGCTCCGGCGATCCTTCTGCCTCAGCCTTCCAAGTATCCGGAACTACAGGTGTGCGCCACCGTGCCCGGCTAACTTTTTCTTTATTGTAGAGACGAGGTCTTGCCAAGTTGCCCGGGCTGGTCTCGAACCCACGGGCCCAGGCAATCTACTCGCCTCCGTCTCCCAAAGTGTTGTGATTACAGGCTGAGCCACCAAGCCCGGTGCAGCACGTATATTGTAAGTAACAAAAATAATAGCTTGCTATGCTATGCCATTTCTACGTGGCATTGCTAACGTGATATGGTTTCAATCTTATGATCTTATAAAGTCAAATGTGAGTGGTCTAAAAACTGTATCAGCTTTTGTTTTTAAACTGCAGAATGTACACCTAACACAACATTAGTAACTAGGATTCTCCCAAAAGCTTCAGTCTTCAAGAGGCATACCCATCCCTTGATATACATTTCATAAAGAGGGCACCATCTTCTTTCCAATAAGAATTATAAACACAAAGCAACAACACATATCTTAAAGTTGTTGACATCTGAATGCATGCTTGGTAGTTTGGGGTTTCTAATTTTATTTACATTTAAACTGATAAGAGTTTATTCATCTTAAAACATAAAGTTTAGATAGACAAAGTATACCACCAGTTGCATTCCACCTAATTCTTATAACATTTCACTACAGATTTTAAGTAGTGATTTGTTTTCTGGCCAGAAAAACAAAAGACTAGACATTCCTGATAAAAAGAGTTAAAATATTGTTCTATTACTATCCAGAATTACTGTTGAAATTCAGTCTTAATATAAGAAAGTTACATTGCAAATAAGTAACTAACAAATATGTCATTTTTGTGTTAAATCTTTAACTAATAATTAGTCATTAGATAGAATTTCTAATATGTATTGTAAAAGGCAATTTAAAATAATATTTCTTTAAAACTCCTTTTATTTACATAATGTAAACAGTAGAATAAAGTTGAATAATATCAGAATATCAGAAGCAAATAATGAGAAACATGAAATACTACTAAACGACTCCAGTGAAAGTTAATAATTATTTATCCTTAAGTTCACAAGCATTAAAATAGCTTATTTTATTGATTATGTTAATATAACACATTTAACCTAAAGCTTGCTGATTTAAGCTTAAACTGCAAACTATACTTTCATAAACATATTACCTATAGCTTGCTATCTCAGTTATTTCAAGTAAAAGCTTATTTCCTATTACTGAAAGTTGATATTCTTTCTATTTTAGCTATTTTCAAATTAAAGAAATTCAGGGAATAAACTGACAAATAATGATGTTTAAGATAAACAAAAGCATAAAGGCAAAAGTATAAACAATAGAAACCACAAGTACAGTAAGAAATGCAAAACTAATCTATCTTTATTCTTTTGTTAAACCCAGGCTACTCAAAAATTGTCAACTAATTACTCCATTTATTGATGACATTTTTCCCTAGGGAAGTTATATTAAAAGTTTAACCCTGAAGCAAATCATGGCTTCTCCAATCTTTGAAAGTGTCCAAAGCATTGATTATAACTACAGGAGGTATTGCCTTTTACAAAGAATCTGACCCTACACAAGCTTACACACTCTCACTCCCTAAACAGCTCTGATTCAGCAATTCAGATTGCTTTAGCTGATTAAAGGAAGAACCATAGAAAAGGGATCAACAGTTAAAGTGAAATAAAAAGGGGGAAAAAAAATCCAGATCTTGGATATAGTAGCACAAAGCTCAAGAGAAAAGCAGATTTGAAAAAGACATCAGAGTGATTCAAAAAAGAACAACATGACAGAAATTAAACAAGATTTTTATGTTCGCTTTCTATGCATTTAAACTCATCTCAAAATCCACTGAAATTCTGATCATACACAAACCCCAAGGCTTTTGACGTACTTTAAAAAACCCACACCCTCTCTTTCTCTTTCTAAGTCTCCAGAGTCACTTCTTAGATAGCCAAGAAAAAACATAATTCAAATATGCATGTAATTGAGAAACAGAAAATCAAATTATAATTATAACCAATATTTTTCATGCAAAAATGGTACCTAATTGTTTTAAAATTGAGTATTTTTCCTCTTGCTTTTAGTGAAAAGGCCTAGGTCGCCTTTGAAAGATATTTGAAATCAGATATAGACACAGGTAGAGGAATAGATAATAGGTATAAGAGACTTTGCAATATTTATCTTAGAATGCTGTCAACATCAAGGTGCTCTCTATACTATTATAGATAACTCACTTGTCTATAGAAAGAATGTATGTCAATGCTTTATTAATTAATTAGTTCAGCACTAGAGACAATCTAGATGCAAACAGCCATCACAGAATGGTTTAGCATATCTATCTCAGAAACAGGAACCAAAATTCCAGAAAGTAATTGGATTTTCAAAACTGAACATAGGTTTTTCTCCCCAATTCAGTCATGACAGGGCCAGAAGGTAATGATATATCTGCCATGATGCACCAAGCAGACCTGTCTTCTGTCAAGAGTTGAAATCATAAAGGAATAAGCTGTCGTTAACAACCTCTCTCCAAACACTAGAGCTGTCATCTCATTGTTTTCTTTTGCTGGCATGGGGGCTGGTATGGCCTCATATACCCTGTCAGTTCAGTAATGTGCTAAGCTTTTAACCTTTTCTGGAATTTTTGACTTCAACAATCTTTTACAAAGTCTGTAACATAAAAACATATTTTCTTTGATTAATTTATATTTTTCTCAAAGTCTGCTTCTAAAATTTAGAATTAGTGACCTTGGCTTCAAACTATAGTTTAATAGTCCTATATTTCAAATAAGAAAAAAATAGCATTTATTCAAAAAATGTTTTTGAAATATAAATTTCAGTGGTCTAAATTCAACCACTCTTTAAGGGGAAAATCAGTAATTATTCAAAGGAGTTGCTTGTATTTTCTATTCAAACATTTACTGTTAAATTCCTTTTGAAATAAATCAATAACTACATTATCACAATAAGCATATTTAATGAATATTTCCTTTTAAAATTTTTAATCATAAAAATTAATCTCTTTTTAAATATAAAAGTAAAACTTGCTCAGAATAAAAAAATGAAACAAAAATAATAAAGAGAAAAATTGAAAATGAAAAGTTAAACAGGAAACTTCACGGTATCTTGCATAAACTTCCAGGAACATTATTGTGTGTCCACATATGTCCCTAGATGCATACATATAAATGTGTAAGTGTACTTCTTAAATAAATAACATCATTTTTGTGCTTTTATCTGATAACTCTTAGACACCATTCCATATAGCTGAACTCACATGCACACACATATAACTTGTTCTTTTTAATAACTACGTAAACTTCCATAAAATGAATATACCTTTTTTTTTTTTTTTTTGAGTTGCAGCCTCACTCTGTCGCCCAGACTGGAGTGCAGTGGCCGCTCCCGGCCACCACAGCCTCGACCCGCTGGGTTCCCGCGATCCTTTCACCTCCGCCTTCCCAGTAGCTGGAACTACAGGCGCG
Organism: Tarsius wallacei; assembly: GCA_963574415.1. Taxonomy (NCBI): domain Eukaryota; kingdom Metazoa; phylum Chordata; class Mammalia; order Primates; family Tarsiidae; genus Tarsius; species Tarsius wallacei. Next base: position 115,513 of record CAUYQG010140457.1, read on the forward strand.
CGCTACCACGCCCGGCTAATTTTTTGATTTATTGTAGAGATGAGGTCTGGCCAAGTTGCCCAAGCGGGTCTCGAACCCACGGGCTCAGGCAATCCACTCACCTCAGCCTCCCAAGGCGCGGGATTACAGGCTGAGCCACCGAGCCCGGCTGAATATACCATTTTTAATCAAATAGTTCCCCACTGGTAGACGTTTAGGTGGTTTGAAGTTTTTGTGTTTTTACAAACTGCTGTTATGAGTTTGTATATGTACTTTGTGCACTACTCTAGTGTAAATTCCTACAAATGAAATTTAAGATTGAAGACTGGTATACATATTAAATTTAGGAAAATATTACTAAGCTGCCATCTAAACAGATTACTCCGATTTACATTTTCACCAATATCTAAATTTAATATTATCAATGCATTACCAAGCAATTATAATCTGCCAACCTGTTATGTTGAAAAATGGTATCTTGTTTTAATAAGCATTTTTTAATTTTCACAAATATTTAAAATGACTATCAAAAAAAGCACCAAAGCCTATAAGTCACTCAAACAGAAGCATATTTAAAAGTGCCATGCAATTTTTATGTTTTTGAGGTCTTTAAGACCTTAAACATGAATTTCTTGCCATATTTGATATTCTGCTTATACTACAAAAATACCAAATTATTTCTCATAAGCAGCTAGATGGCATTATTCTTCTTAAAAATAATTATGCCCTACATTAATATAGTACTTTTATTTTCTTACTACTATCTACTAACTATAGGTACCCACTAAAATCCTGTTAAAATGTCCTTGTCACCAAGTTTGTCAAATATTTACGTTGGAATAGCAAGATCTTGCAGTATTTAGTTGGAAGACTGGGAATTGAGAGCAGTAGATGTGAAAATATTTAAAAAGTTTATTACCCAAATTACAGAAAACAAATTATACCCCTATTCTAGATAACCTTCTATAATGCTTCTATGTACATTTATGGAGAAAAAAATTCTAATCCTGTAATCAATCAGCTTGACAAACATATCTATCAAAAATGAAGAAAAATCTAAAATGAAATGAGAAGAATCAAAAAGTCAATGACCAGAATACAAAAATTAAGCCACAGTTTATGAAAAAGGAAGCAAATGATTTAGAAATTAAAAAACTCTAACTCAACTTTCAAAGTATGCAATTCATATCAGAGTCAAGTATCAGTTTACTTCATTTTTAATTTAGTTCCATTATAATTGTAACAACCACTAAGATAAAATCCTCAAATATTCTAGTGTGATGAAAAGTGCTACATAAGGGGGTTCTCTCCTGAGGTTTACAAAGCACTTGGTTATATAGAAATTTACTTTAGCATATTTGCTTAAAAATAATATTAGTCATAAAGTGATTGCCTGTCATTGGAACAATCAGAAAACACTTCATTAAAATGCTACACTGAATTCTTTTAATTATGTCTATTATTGCCATAAATTATACTAAATTATCAGTAAGAAAATAGAAAAAAGAAGAAACCATCAGGACAAAAAAAAAAATGAGAGAGGAGGGAATAGAGGATACCGATGTCAATTCATCTATAAAAGTCTAAGTCAATGAAGGAGTGGATACTGGCTTGGTATTACAGCAGACACTCAAACTTAAGAGCCTACAGAGGGAGATCATGACTGAAAGCAAGACAACTCATCCAGAGAAGTCCAAAAAGACTCAAAAAGTGGGCCATCAGTTACCTTGGAAACCCCTGGAAAGGGGAGGCCTTGAGGCTAAAAGCAGGAGCACTAGTTCAAGTAAATTGTAGTCCAAAAAACAAACCAAAATAACCAAAAACCAACACCAGGTCATAATCTCAAATTGTGTGGCCAGCCCTCTCATGAGAGTCAAGAGGTTTTTCCTTTACAGAAACGGAATCTAGAGGACTAGACTGGGGGGCATCAGGCCACAGACAGGGAAGAGAAAGGGACACAAAGCTCAATCAGGTGAACTATGCAAAATCTGAATAATGAATTTTTTAAAAGCTCCATTCCAAAATATGACTGAATAACTTTAAAAATTCCATAGAAAGGTTAAAAGAAAAAGTAGGAAATCTCCCAGAAACTACTGAAAATATACATTAAATATAAGAAAGAATGATTCCAATCTTCACTCCTCACTCTGCCTTCAACCAAAGTGGCTTCACAGATGTAAACATCATACTTGTCACAACTCAGTCCACCTAAAGAGAGGGTTCTACTGTTGGGGTGGGGGGCGCGCCTTTCACCTTACAATGACAGAAATCTAACTTTCAGAATTTCAATCTTATACCAAAATCTTGAGGGAAAATATAGAAATATTATTAACAACACTAAGTAAAGATGATAGTGTCTGGGCCCCAAAATATCACAATTTACTTCAGTTGTGATATGAAAACTGACAGACCATGAAAAATAGAGTAATGGTTCCCAACCTCTTGTAAAATATGGAAATTTTATTTAGATACAATTTTAGAAAAAGTCCAAACAAATAATAACAAAGGCAGAGCAAACCTGATCATAAAGTACGGATGAGGCAGCTTCTTCCTCTGCCCGCTTCTTATACCATCCTTTCCCAACCACCTTCTCCCCCAGGACAGAACAGGCCTTCAAGAAAACACTATAGAAAGGTAAAACCAAAGTAGTAAAATCACTTTATCTGGACTTAAAAGTGCTGTTTCTAAATGTTCACCAAGAAGAAAATTACCACAATATGTACTGCATTGCTTAGAAATCAGTGGCTTCTTTTCAAGAAATCATGAGTTGCCATTATTGAGAAAAACAGGAAAAATTCAAGGTAGTGAAATGCTTTTATCCTAAAACACTCTTCCTACTTATAAGAACAAATTGATGTATTATTTCAGTGTTATTGACAAACTTCATTCTCTCTGTTTAGGATATTAACAGATTGCTCAAATAAAGACGTCTGACATGGTTTCCCATATACTCTTTTACCTCAAAAACCTTACATGATAATAAAATATTCCAGAATAGGAGAGGCTTAGAAGATCTATAGCAAGGACAATATAATTACATAAAATATTTCACCAAGCACTGACGTGTTGAAAGCACCTGATTTTCTTTACTAAGTTATATTTTCAAATATTCATTGAATTGTGAACACATTTCACATATAATAATATAATGCTCATCCAAAAATACATAGATAGGATCTGTTCTAACTACAAACAAATGTGTCAAAGAAAAAGTTCATATCATTATTCAAAACCTGAAACATGATATAGTTTAAATATAATGTTCTATGTGAGTTAACTTAGTCTAAACTTCAATTTATTTTAGTTACCTCAATTCTACTAAAAAATACACTATTGAAGTTAGCAATTAAACCAAGAGTAAAGTCTTTGTGCTCTTTGCATATCCATGAAGACTAGAAATAAATACACAATTAACCTAAGAAATTCTAATTGCAGCATTTTTAGAATTTCAAAATATATTAACTAAAATATTCTTTGGGAGTTGCACTGAATCTTCACATTATTTTTTCAGAGTTAAAGAACTGAGAACGTATTATCATTGACCTTTGTAATCATCAGTGTATCAAAGAATTCTTTTCTAATTTCAAGTATAAAAATATAATAATATAATTCTTATAGACAAAAGAAATAAAGTTTACATGAACACATATATTCCTTTACTTTTTACACTAAATGTTTTATACAAGATGCTACTTTGCTTTTTTCTGAAGAAAATCCCTACTCACATGTAAAAGAAACCATACTTCACCAAAATCTTGCTGTTCATTGGGGAAATTAAGAATAAGACAGTTAAACAAAAGCAGTCAAACATTAAGATCTACCAAAGCTAGGTCTGAAAAACACTTTACTCTTACAGAAAAGAAGCCCTTGAACACAAATTTAAAATACCAATTTCAAAAAAGTTGGAATGCAAATAAGAATAAAGTAGTCAGTAAACATTACAATTTACTATTTTGTGTGCCTGTGCCTTAAGCTGAAAGCATTTTATTTGCTGCGGGTGCTAAAGAATATTATAAAGAAATGATAAAAACACATTAAGTTATTACAACTTTTCTTTTAAAACATAGAGATTGATTTAAAATAACAGATCTCTTTTTGTGTCTAACTTCATAAATCAGGTAGGCAAAGGTTTTACAAAAGTAGTCATGGTATTTTTGTCAAAAGTATTTTCGTTAATGTTGATAAATATTTGATAGTTTCATTTCATGTCATTAAGAACATTTTTGAATAAAAAATATTTAATTTAAAATACATTATTTAAATCTTTCCACATTCAAGATACCACTTTGTATTTCTTTGTAACTGCAAAATAATGCAGAATAAACTTTCATACAAGTAAAATAAATATCAATTTGAAGATAAGATTATGCTTAGAATACACTTTTTGAAGAAACATGATATATAATAAAACAGAACTGTAAAATTTCAGGAAAAAAAGGAAATTGCACTTACATCCATAGCTCTTTTAATAAAGGGTATCTGTGTGCCACTGTCCAGATCTTCATTTATAATAAGCCTTCTAGCCCACTGACCTGCCCTGACAACACCACTACCATGAATTAAAACCATCAGTTTCTGTGGATTTGTCAAAGCATCCTCACTCATAAAGATAAAACTCTTTGGTTCACTCTCAATGGCATCTACCTGTAATTAAAAAAATTAAATAATAAATAAATATTTTCTGATCAGGCATATACATAAATATGAAAACAAGTAAAACATTAAAAGCATTATAAAAAATTAAATGATTACTACAAAATTATAGAAGTAAAAACAGCTTTAACAAAATTAAAATATTCAGTAGAGATTAACAATTACACATGAAGTGGATGAGCAAGATACGATAGTAATTTAAACATAAAAACATAAAAAAGAACATTGAAAATATATCTCTGTATGTTATTATATATTCAGTATTATACATTATCACTATCAATAAAAGTAACTATTTTTAGTGCTTCCTAAAGTCTAGATGCTATGCTATCTGTTTTTAAAATATCATCTCATTCAATCACAATTCCATTAAGGTGGTACTATCACCATACTCATTTATAGATGATAAAATTGAGGTTTATAGAGTTTAAATAAGTTGCCCAAGGTCACACAGCTATTAAGTCTATAATTCCATAATAGAAATATATTGCACCAATAATAGAAAATAGAAAACTCATCTACTAGCCAGACATACCATTACATTGTTAAAAGGAGTAGGGAGGGGAAACTATTTAAATATTCAAACATCTACTGCTCTATCTAAATGGACTTTCAAGTTTCATTCAGATTGTGAACACAAGATTATACAACAATTATTCTACCAGGCAACATTACTTGTGCACTCTCATAAGCTTACTTTATGTACTACTTACTTAAGGAATAAAAAGAAAATATTCTTCTACTAAGATATACATTCCCATATAAAGAAGATCAATCCACATGCTGTGTAAATGCAATAGATCTCCACTTTGTCAGCTATATTTGATCATGCAATTATAAAAGAAGAAATACACAAAAACTCCAGAACCCAAAAAATGTCCTGGATTCTAAATATGTGCAGTCACTATACCTGGGAAAAGAAAAGCAAAATAAAATTTTTCTACTTCTAAAACAATCAGTTTGGCCTCACTGATTGTGAAATGCTTAGGCATTTGCACAGAGCACACATGGCAATAATTTTAGCAAGAACATCATGGCCACAAGGCTTAAGAAGAAATACCACCTTCTCACTGAAGCCCTCCCTGACTACTCCATTTAAAATTTCAAACATATGCCCAAGAATTATCCTAGTCCTCTTCCCTGTTTTATTTTTCTCCATAGCATATACCATGATCTAATATTGTATGCATTATTTTATGTTTTAGAGACAGGATCTCACTCTACCACCCATGCTGGAGCACAGTGGCATGATCATAGCTCACAGCCTCAACCTCCTGTGTTCAAGGGATCCTGATGCCTCAGTCTCCCAAATAGCTGGGAGTACAAACATGCGCCAACAGGCTCACCTAATTTCTTTTCTTTTTTTTCTTTTTTAATTTTCTGAAGAGCTGAGGTTTCACTCTGTTGCCCAGGCTGGTCTCAAACTCCTCGCCTCAAGGGATCCTCCCATTTCAGTCTCCCAAGTGCTGGGATTACAGGTGTAAGCCACCATGCCCAGTCTATGCATTACTTTATACGCTTGTATACATATTTGTTTAATCACTGTCTGCTCCCTACACTAGAATGTAAATTCAGGAAAGCACAAGGTTCTCCATTTTGTATCCAGCCACAGACCTAGTACCTAGAATAGAGCCTGGTACATTGTGATCACTCAGTACAAAAAGAAATGAAAGCTGGGCTTGGTGGCTCAGCCTGTAATCCCGCGCCTTGGGAGGCTGAGGTGAGTGGATTGCCTGAGCCCGCGGGTTCGAGACCTGCCTGGGCAAGTGAGACCTCATCTCTACAATAAATCAAAAAATCAGCCGGCGTGGTAGCGCGCGCCTGTAGTTCCAGCTACTTGGAAGGCTGAGGCGGAAGGATCGCCAGAGCCCAGCAGGTCGAGGCAGTGGCGGCTGGGAGCGGCCACTGCAGTCCAGTCTGGGCGACAGAGTGAGACTCCAACTCAAAAAAAAAAAAAAAAAAGAAATGAATAAACTTTTAGAATGAGAAATCTTATCAGGCATTCCAGTGACTGCCTTTAGATAAAAAGCATTTAACTAAGTAATGCATCCTCTATGATGGTTATAATACTCGCCTGATTCAGAAAGCAGATATTGAAGATTAAACTAATGTATAGTTATACATAATTTTAAAAGGGCTATACAATATTAAGAAGTGAAATGATAAAACTGCAACTTTATTAGTAGTAATGAAAAATATAGGAAGAGAGGTATAAATGTAGCACAATCTCATTAGTTTCAACAGCATGCTATGTCCAAAGTAAGCAAACTATAATGATGATAACGAATATGACAGAAGCAACACAAGATGAGACATGGATGAGAGACAGAGGAAACCCAAACCTAAAAAGAAAAATTCCCTTTTGACCTAGGAGCATTATATGAAAACAGAAGAATCACTCAGTGGAAGGAAGGAAGGAAGGAAGGAAGGAAGGAAGGAAGGAAGGAAGGAAGGAAGGAAGGAAAGAAGGTAGGGAGGGAGGGAGGAGGGAGGGGAGAGAGAAAATGGTGATAAGAACAAAAAAATTTAACAGGCAAAGCTGTCAATGTACAATTAAAAAAAAGAAGCCACAGGGGTTTCTCTATTCAATTACCAAAGAATATATACATCTAAACATGCATACAGAAAGTGCCTCTTTAAGTCAGGGAGGCCTTAATGGATCCTGGAATGGCTATGGAAATGGACATCTATTTACCTTAATGAAAAACCTGTAGCTATAGACTTTCCACTAGGTGCTGATCACTATCTCTTTCTTCCTGTCTTCTCTTATGTTTGTTTTTTTATCGTGACATTAAAAATAATCACTCAGCCGGGCTCGGTGGCTCAGCCTGTAATCCTGCGCCTTGGGAGGCTGAGGTGAGTGGATGGCCTGAACCCGCGGGTTCGAGACCCGCCTGGGCAACTTGGCGAGACCTCATCTCTACAATAAATCAAAAAATCAGCCGGGCATGGTAGCGCGTGCCTGTAATTCCGGCTACTTGGAAGGCTGAGGGGGAAGGATCGCCAGAGCCCAGCAGGTCGAGGCTGCGGTGGCCAGGAGCGGCCACTGCACTCCAGTCTGGGCGACAGAGTAAGACTCCAACTCAAAAAAAATAAAAATAAAAATAAAAAATAAAACTATTAGAATATTCAAGAAAATAACAAGAAAAAATTTAAAAAGCAATAATATTAATGATGATTAATGGATAAGAGCAATATTTGAGCTGGTCATTAGCTAATATTCACCTCAGTCTAACACAGAACTCTAGACTCTGCACATGGTAACTACAACTTACTCTATATAAAGTTAGTACTAATTTTAAACAAATATCTACATGAATAAAATAAATTTTTCTTCACCCACCTAATTAGGTTTGGACATATGGATGTTCTAAGGCCATTTATCTTCAAACAGTGGTAATTCATTAAGCTATGCTCATTAAAAAATACAAACAAAAATCATTCCAATGAACTACCTCACTTCATTGACAAATCAACTTCAGACACCATTTGGTCAGTGAGACTGCATGGTGGCTCAGCCTGTAATTCCAGCACCCTGGGAGGCCGAGCCAAGTGGATTGCCTGAGGCCACAGATTCGAGACCAGTCCGGGCAACTTGGCGATACTTCCTCTCTACAATAAATCAAAAAAAATTTGCTGGGCATGGTAGTGCATGCCTGTAGTTCCAGCTACTTGGAAGGCTGACATGGAAGGATCGCCAGAGCCCAGCAGGTTGACGCTGGGGTGGCCATGAGCATGACACTGCATTCCAGCTTGGGTGACGGAATGAGACTCCAACTCAAATAAATAAATAAAGGAAACTTTATTAACCAAAAATGGACATGATGCTTATGTATTTTAAGGTCCATACAAAACAAATTTCTCTTGCTTACTAGCTTTATAGTCTAAATTTAAAATGACAGGATAATAATCATATCTATAACACAAAGTTTTCTTACATCTAATCTCAGATTTTCTACAAAGAAGAAAACTGAAACTCAATCATAAAACATGATCTATACAGTCAATTATCTTGTGATTTTTTACGGGAAAATTGGGGTTGAAGTGAGTTTAAGGGTTCCATGGAACTGGAAGTATTATAGACTCAATATCAATTACGTTGTATCAATGAGTTAACCCAAATCTATTTAAATGTTATTTTTCAGAAACTCTGAAAGAAATGAAATTAACATGAAAGGAAGACTAAACAAAGTGACAAAATTCTACTCTTACTTTCTAGAAGACCAGATTCAATATATAGTTCTAGTCAAGTGCTAGACCTGAAGTCAAAACTAAAATAAGAATTTTGAATCCAAAAAAGACTAGCATATTCATTTCCAAAAAGGTACTAAAATCTTGGATTTCATGTATTTCTAAAGGAGGGAAAGTTTCCATATAAACCAAGGGTTGACCTAGCTATTATATAAAATAATGTTTTATTCACTAAACCATCATAAAAACTAGGAACAATGCCCAGCTCTCAAGAGGCACTTAAATAAATATTTGTTGAATGAATGGATACTAACAATATGACATAACACTGAAGGTTACTCATAGAAAATTAAATATAAAGTAGATTTCTTTTTTAAAAAGAACTTCAGAATCAATTCTGGAAAATGACAATATTAAGAATTCCTCAAATCCTCCAATATATAATAGAAAAACATTACTCAAGGAATTTCAAAATCTCATGCAAAAGAAATTATCTATATGCAAAATTTTGTGCCTTAAATGAATTATTTTCATCAAGTCTTCCAGAGATTCTTATATATCACAAAACCATAGAGTTGTCAGGGACAGCAAAGATCATCTAATCTAGTCCAACCACCATTTTATACATATGATTAGAATGTCTTTATTTGAAAGCTTAATATTTACTGTTTTACATTAAAAACAACAGGGGTCTGTAGAGTTTTTTTTTTTTTTGAGAATTTGAGTCTGAGAATATATCTCAAACTTTTTCACTCTGAAGTGGCAAAATGTGCAAAATTCAAAAAAAGTGTTCTGCCAAAAAGGGAAGGAGCAGTGTTATGAAACAGGAAACACCAGGAATGAATTTGGGAATGTGTAGAGGAAACATGTTACGTGTAGAAATAAAACATATTTTTCAAAAATCAAGAAATATTTAAAGAGACAGTAAATGTCTACTGTAACAAAAATGTAATAGTTTACTTCAAACAAATAAAAAAAATTATTCCAGAGAAATTAGAAAGGGCAGAGGAAAGGGTAATACTTTCAATTGTATTATCATTTTTTAAAAAGATGAAAAATCAGTATTTTTTCCTTTACACTGAAGAGTATTACTTTATAAGAATTACCATGAAAAATTAGAATAGATATATTGGCAAGCATTTAAAATTATCTTTATATCAACACACTAGAATCTTATTACAGTTAAACTGAAACATAAGTCTTCTTGTGAATTAAAAACTATGTTACTGGGAAATAAATATTTCACTTGGAATAAACATTTTTTACAAATGGACTTACTGGAATAGAGATTTTTTTCAAATTACAGTCCTTTTCCAGGAGCTCATATACATACTTCGTGATGATCTAAGTAGGAAAGAAATAACACATTAAGATGCAATGCCATTCACTATCAAAATTGACATAAATTTTGGCAAATTATTGCAAGTTATTGCTCTGAGTGAATATCTCTTCATTTTGGAAGTGCTGATACTATATTAAGAGACTCCTTACTGATTATCCATAATGATTTACTTTCTGTTGCTGTATGAATAAATATGGACCTTTGTACTGAGGACTAAGCCCAGTTAATATAAACTCACAAAAATATACATGATTTTCTCTTTTGCAAGGGAATACTAAAAGCTTATTTTCTTTTTTCAGTATTTCTAGAATATGTTTCCCCTATAATTTTCCTATAGGTATTATATCTAATTCAATACCTTAGTGACTCTGAATCTCAACATCTCTTTTGTCTTCACCAAATCAAGGAGGAAAAGGTCAGAATTATTCAAAACAGAAAAGGAAAACTGATGTAGAAGGCTGGGGACCAGTCAGTAGCACGGTTTGTGCTAGACAGGAACAGGGTACTCCAAAGATATCCACATCCTAATTCCTGGTACCTGTGAATATGTTATGCTACAAGTTAAAAGGACCAAAAGGCATGATTCTGGATTACCTGAGTGGGTCCAATCTAATTGTATGTCTTTAAAAGTAGATTACAGAAGAACAGTGTATCAGAGAGAGATGTAAAGTGAGGACTCAATGGCTGTTGCAGGTTTTCAAGGTGGAAGAAGGAGACTGCAAGTCAAGAAATGTGGTAGCCTTTGGAAGGTGGAATCACTTTTCACTTACAGTCAGTGAGAAAATGAGACCTCAGTTCTACAGCTGCCAGAAACTGAATTCTGCCAATAGTCCAAATTAGCAGTAAACAAATTCTTGCCCAGAGTCTTAAACACCCTGTCCATACCTTCATTTTAGTCTGGTGAGACTCATACTAGACTTCTGATCTAAAGAACTATGTGTTGCTTTAATAAATTTGTGTTGACTTAAGCCACCAACTGTATAATAAATTGTTACAGCATCAACAGAAAATTAATACACTATCTCTATTAAGGAAGGTAAAGAGCGAAGAAAGAAGCATCTGGAATAAAAGCAAATATTTAATAGGTTGTACTCATGGTCATTTTAGGGAGTATTTCTCCAACCCAAAAATGTCTTAAGTTCTCTATGCAAAATACCTCAGAGAATAATTTTAGCAGCAACATAATTAAAAGTCAAATTTTATGAAACAAAATCAGAGGATGATTTTTTTTAGAAAATTAAGATGTCAATTGCTTTAGTGCTGTATTCCGTAATCTAAAATAGATTCTTTATCCTGCTTTCTTCAAGGAGTCCAAAATTCTTTCTTCTATACGTATTCATTTGATTTTAGAAACAGTATATTAGAAGTATGCTAGAACAGCTTTATCTTGACTGGTAATGATAATTTCAAAAGCTATGCCACTACATTAGAACTCAGTAATACACTGTTAGTTATTAATCTAATAGTATTCCCATATTTCAACATAGTTAAAATTGTGCTTACTATACCTTCATTGGAAGGTTGTGGTACTGTAGATGTAAAAAGTAAACTAAAAATATGTAGGTTCAGACTGAACATAAGTATAAAGCTATATAATGACCTGCTACTTTAAGAGAAATGGATTAACTAAAGGAGATCAGCTAAAATGAGTGGTTTAACATTTCTGAAATTTCCTACAATCTGTAAAATCATAAATATCCTTACATTTGAAGCAACAACAAAATCAATCATACTTAACTCAAACTCAAAAAATTTGACCACTACAAATATTTAAGAGAGATAGATAATTTGAGAATTAAAAAATAAACTAGTTTGGCAGTCATACCTTATGCTAATATGAAATATAGTATTAAAGTTAATTTTTGATGTTCATACTACAGGTTAATACAAAACAATAAAACACAAAAACTGCTTATATCTAGCTTTGAAATACATTACAGGGCAAGTATATGTTCTGGAATTTTCAACGCATCAAACCCAATAATAAAGCCATATGTCAAGTAAGCACTGGAGAAACACACCTAACTTGCCTAATTTGCCTGCTCTCCAATTTCTGACTGCCAGAAAAAAGCAACCACAAACAAAACTATCCAACTTTAGGCAATCCTCGCAATTTAGAATGTTTTCCAAAGCCCTAGTCGTTCTCCAAGAGACAAGATCACATGGTCAACTGTCTCAGGTAACTTTCATTGCCTCACCCCAATTCTCCAAGGTAGAGCAAAGTGTCCCACCTCTGATCTCCTCTGGACAGAACTGAATATCATTATCTAACAAACTAGTTTGATATCATTTACATATCTATTACCCAACTACTCCTAGAACCCTATTATTTGGGTCTTCTATCTTATTCCTTTTTGTATTCACAGGATACTATCCAGCACACTGAAGGTGCTTTAAAATAGCATACAAATTCTCCTCTCTGTCCATCCTGTCAACATCTTTTGAGGAATATAAACTTTTCAGATTTTTAAAAACATTTTCTAATTGCTGAATCAAGGCATAGGAAGAAAGCATCAAGAACTCATTCACTGCCTTCCAGACTGCATAGGATTACAGTCTGCATTTAGAAAAATCACAAAATGAAAAGATAATTTCAAAAAGGAGATGAAAAATCACTTCTGTCCAAATGTCACTTGTTTTCAAATATTCACGGAAAACTGCTCATAGATGGAAAAGAAAAGGTTTAAGAGACTAAACATGCTCTAAAATTATATCTTCATTCTAATAAGAAACACAGGAACTTCTGTTTTCTGGTTTAGTGTATAAAGAGTTTGCAAGTAGTCACTACTGACCTTACAAAAACAAAAATGCTGAACAAACTAAAAATCAACAACTCTTATTAGATCCATCAGATAACTAAGGTCACAGGGCAAACTGCTGCCCTGAAAACTAGAAAGACAGACAAGCAGATACAGAGAATCCATTTACAGGGAGCAAAAGCCCAGCAGTAAAAGCCTTCAGGGGAAGCCAGTACTGTGTTATAAACACCTTGAACTGGGAGCTGGGAGTGTATAGACTAGCTTGAGAGTTAAAAATTAGGAGGCTTAAACCTTTAAAAGGGGTAGGGAGGACAGACTTTTCTGAGTTTTACTTCCTGGAGCCCTACTATGTTCTCACTGTGAAAACTACAGAAAACAGCCCTCCTGTTTCTGGCAAAGGAAAGGAAAAAGTAACCATTTTGAAATCCTCTAGAACTCTCTGTTGCCCTTCATATTGGCTGAAATTGTTCAAGAGAAATTATTTTACCAGAGCACAACTGACTGGTGTAAGTGAAATGCCCAACTCAGGCTCACTAAAAGACTAAGATCTAATCAAAGGACTATACAATGAATGTCTCCTCATCTGCCCCAAATTACTACTTATATCAACAGGGCTTCTGTAAAATACTAGAGGATTACAGCTAAAATAGCTATAAGAGTCACAGCCTTTTTAAGGTCTCTAGGAAACCAAAAAATAACTCAGGAGACAAATACAAGCAACCTAGAAGAATTTTAGCTGCTGACACCAGCTATAAAGCAAACAGTAAGCAAAGCCTAAATCCTAGCCAGATAAACATAAAATCTCACACTAAAGATCTGTCTACCACAGTTCCTTTTAACTGTTATGTCGCACTTTCAACAAAAAAGTTACCAGGCATGCTAAAAGGCAAAGACAAACAAACAAAAACAGACAGTCTGAAGAGACAAACCAAGCATCAGAATCAGACTCAGATATGCCAGAGATATTGGAATTACAAGACTGGAAACTTAAAACTCTAATTAATATGTTAAAGGCTTTGTTGGGAAAAACTGACAACATATAAGAACAAATGAATAATGTAAGTAGAAACATGGAAACTCTAAGACACAATAAAAAGGAAATGCTAGATTAAAATCACTGTAACAAAAATAAAGAATGTGTTTAATAGACTCATCAGTAAACTGGATAAGGCCAAGGAAAGAATCAGTGAGCTTGATGATAAGTCAACAGAAACTCCCAAAACTTAAATGCAAAGAGAAAACAAGAATGAAAAGACAGAACAAAACATAAAAGAATTGTGGGACAACTAACAAAAAATTTAAAAAAAATTTAAAAAAGGAAGGAATTTTTTTTTTTGCCAGACCTGACTTGCAAAAAATGTTAAAATTTATTTTAGAAAGAAGTAAAATGATTTAGGGTCTGAAATTTGCATCAACAAAAAGAAGAGTGTTAGGGAACAAAGAACTGAAGGTAAAATAAAATCTTCTATTTCTTATTCTTAATTAATTAACAAATAACAGTTTGTTTAAAATAATAACAGCAACTATGTATTTGATGATTATACTTTATGAGGAAGTGAAATGAATGACAACAATGTTATAAGTGACAAGACAGAACTGAGAATACTCTGTTATAAGGTATTTGTACTACATGTGAAGAAATCTGGTGTTATTTGAAAGAAACACTGGAAAGAAAAATTTGCTGGTAATTTTCCTGGATTTCTTCTGATTCCTAAGAAGCAGCCATATAAATAAAATTAAATAAATCTACAATGGAGAAGACAGGGAAATAATTTTGAAATTATATATTAGCTAAATCCCATGGCTAACAATAGAGTAACACCCTCTATATTAGTCTTATTCAGCTTTTTTGTAGCTCGGGGTTCTCCATCTACGGATTAAAAGACACTTTTAAAAGAACAGCAGGGTGATCAAAGAAATCACTTACTTCTCAATAGAGTTCTTGCAACAGAAAGGGTATACTCCCCTGCTATGAATTTACTTTTGACATTTATTAAGCACTTGTTAGGTGCTTATTATGTACCTCATTTATCTCTGTATTACTTCTGGTCCTTAATTAAATAAGAAGCCAACATTGATAACCTTTACTCCAATAAAAGCACTTAAATTATTCTAGCAGATTATAATTTAAGAAGGTAGGAGAAGGGTGATATGAAGAAGCCTCCCAGAAGGTATTACAAGACCCTTTTGAGAATGAGTTTGAGACATAAAATGTGATATATGAAAAGATATATGACTGGGTAGGTAAGAAGAGAATTAATATAAATATTTTAATTAAAAAAAATCTTAAAGGTTATTCTATTACTAGATGGCCAAGCTTTCATTCTTTCTTACTCAGAAGAAAATCTCTCAGTAGTAACAAACTAAATTTGGCCTGAGTGATTCGCAGCAATAACAATTTTTATTTCACAGTTTTATTAACTACGTAAGATAAAATTTTCTACATTGGGCCCATTAGGAAAGTAAAAACATCAGCCCAAGAAATAAAATACCAATACCCATCCAACATCAGTCACATCAATCCCTATAGATGACACATAAATACTAAGAGAATTGTGACTTTGGGTGTAAAGGTAGATGAATTGAACCAAAAGGAAAATTCTAAGAGATTTAAATAGATCTATGAAATTTTATGCCTCTTGCAATCAAAGAAAATCTCAGAAAACAGACTCAATAGACTACCTAAATTTGCAAAATATAAATTAAAACATTAAAAAGAAACAAACATTTTTTAAAAATTTTAAAATAAAACTTTTTTAACATTTAAAGCATTTAAAAAGAAACAATTTTTAAAGAGCCTGAGGCTAATCAATCATTACTTCATAGAAATCTGGTTCTAAGTGATGGATTGAAATTAAGTAATTTGTAGTTAGTACAGTGAAGCGATAATATACTCTGTTATTTGATTAAAATAATTATGTATACAATGTTTATATTAAATGGATACTCATAAAACAGTTTAAAATAGCTTAGTTTTGCATAAGCATCTTCTTTTAACATTACTCATTTGCTTAGAAAGCTCTGATTCCACAACTGAGCCCAAAGAAGTCAGAATAGGCAATTAACAAATATAAATAATGTTTGATATTATGAGGTCTTACTATATTAAAAGTTTAATCATACTTTGGAGATAGTCTTTTTCTTTTAACACAATATGCCTTACATTTCTATTCGGTATTCATCAGTTTCATTTTGCTCATTGATAAAAAATATTACTTAAAAATCCTGTACCATTTGAGAGGCAGGGCCTTCAAGATGACTGACTCGATGCATCTAGTACTCGCCTCCTCCATGGAGAGGAACCAAAACAGCGAGTAGATAATTATACTAGGAATAGATCATACAAGAGAGATGACTGGAACTCAACTGAGAAGTGACAGGAAGCACCAAAAGCAGGGAAGGCGAGACAGCGAGGCAGCCTGCTGGGCCAGTATCAGCTGGAAGTCTAAAGAGGCTCCCTAAAGCTGGGAAGGGTAGATGAGAGATCCCTAGTGGTCCGCCTTCTCACCACTGACTCCTACAATCCTAGCCAGGGAGAAGCCCTTGACCCTTGGGGGCCCTAACCAACTAGTGAGAACAGTCCCGTTGAGTACTAAGCAGCTGCTACGTGACACCATTTTGAGAGTCCAACCACAACCAGAGGGTGTCCTGCCCGGGGACCCACATCTCCTGCATTCCCACATCCCAGAGCCCATTCCCTGCCTCTGTCAGCGACCCCACATCCCTCCCACCCCCCACAGTAGAGGGGTGGTTGTGCATTTTCTACCATCCCAGGACAAATTCCACTGCCCTGCGGGCTGACAGAGGGGCTAAGAAATAAGCAAGGGAAGCTTGGCTCTAGATGCCTGCTTACAGCTGTTCCCACTGAATGCCGCCATCCCCAGAAGCAGGGCCACAGGGGCAGCTGCTGCAGCCCCCACCAGAGCATTCCACCAGGGCCTGGGGGTCACGCCAGCCCTCAAAGCCAGACCCAAGCAGACCTGAGGAAAAGTCCACTTAGCCGAGTTCCACAACCCCAGTAATCGAGCACACCATCTAGGGGTCTGGGAATCATCCGGCCCAGTCCACCACAGTTGGAGGACAGTTTTAAATGTCACCACTTTCTGTTTCTGTCAGAGCCAGATGAGTAACTATACATCAGTAGACTTTGCAATCAATAAGTGATCACGTAATTGTATTCAGTATACACCTGAATAACCAATTAGATTCCTCACTTTAAAAAAACACCAATTTTATAGATACCAGGGATTGGGAAGAGAAGTTGGCCGATAAGTACAAACACATAGTCAGATAAAAGGAATACCTTCTAATGTTCAACAGCAGAGTAGGGTGACTACAGTTAACAACCATGCATTGTATATTTTAAAGTAGCTTCAAGAGAGGATTTAAAACCTTCCCAGCACATAGAAGTGATACATTCTCAAGATGATGGATACCCTGCCTTAATCCTTACACATTCTATGCATGTAACAAATCACACGTATTCCATAAATATGTAAAATATTATGTATTAATAAAAAAAACTTGTAGCTTTAAGAAACTAGTCCTACTCATTTCATCTACAAAGTTTAATCGGTAGGAGAGTTTAGCTTTGAGCAATGACCTGAATTAGAACATGTTTATCCCCAATGCAGTATGTTAGGAACACTCACACAGTGTAATTTTTACCTTCAGGGTCAAGCAGTCTATGATTCAACAGAAACAGATTTAGTATTATACCAGCAAGATAATGTAGTATATCTACAAGTATTAAAAGTTAATAAGTGGGTAAGATTATTTTTTTCATTTTAAACAATACGGCAAAACTTATAATTATTATCACTTAAGCGAAATCGCAGCTCAAATATTAACTAACCACTCTTGAAAAATATAAACTTTTGATATTTTTACAAAAAAGACCTGCATGCATAATTAGGGCAACTTTCTACCTTACCTTTCTCTTATGTTTAAGATAAATATCTCATAAACCACAGACAAAAAATTTTGTTTTGTTGTTTTTCATACATGCTAACAAGTTTACTCCAATTCATTGTAATTATTGAATCATTTTATTTTGAGACTTTTATTTACTCTGCTTTTTCTATGCTTCTTTCTAATCTATCTTTTTTATAGATTAAGTTTTCTTTATTCATATCTTTCTGGTATAAAAATTATATATACTGTTCCTCTAATGACATCCTTATAGTTTTAACAAAAATATTAGGCATATTTAAGTCTAAAAAAAAATGCTTCTCTTCTTCTCTTGAAGAGTTCAAAGACTTGAGAGCTTAACCCCATCTTTCTAACTCATCCTACCTCTAATATGTTATTTTTGTATAGTATATTTGTTATATTTGGTTCACCTTGGTTCTGTACCTTTTGGTGTTATTATTGTTGTCGCTTTATATAGCTACAGTTTGTTAAGACTGCTCACATGTGTACTAATCCCTTAGCTCAGCATTCCTTCTTAGTTGCATCTCACAAGCTCTCATTAGTTCAGTTTTCTTTTTCAGTGGTTCTTTAGGAAAAGGTAAACTGTCAGCCTTGGTCTGAAAATATGTCTATTTAAACCTAATTTGGAATGATAGTTTTATTTGAGCATACAATTCTAAATCATTAGTTATTTTCTCTGGTTTCTACAGTTGTTAATACTTCTGCTGTCAGGCTACCTGGTGTTGTAGGTAATCAGGCTTCATTATATATTTCTTTTATAATCTTTCCTATGTCTTTGATGTGCCAAAGATTCACTATAATATCTAGGTGTGGGTTTTGTTTTATTAATCCTCCTAAGGATCCAATATATTTCCTGACTCTTTCATCAATTCAACACAATTCACAGATAGTATTTCTTCAAATATTTTCTTTTTCTAGAACTCTATTATATATGTTAAACATTTTTTTCTACTATCCCTGTTATAAGATCTCTTTCATATTTTCCACCTTTTTATGTTACAGGGCTATAACTTGGGTAATTTTTAGGGGATTACCTCCTAGTAGTTCAATTCTCCCTTCAGCTGTCTCTAACCTTCTATTTAACTCTGCCACTGAATTTTTAAATTTATTGACTATATTTTGATTTCTATACATTTTACTTCATATTATTTAAAATCTCCTCAAAAATATTTTCTTAACATTTAAAATTTTTTCTTATGTCTTTAACCATTTTAAATACGTATTTTAAAGTCTCAAAATAATAATTCTATTATCAAAGGTTCTCATGCCTCTGGCTCTTCAATTATAACCATCTTAAAAAATAAATCCGCTTAAGGCACACCACCTTCATAAAGCTTTTCCCCTAAAATATGTGCTTTTCTCTGATTTCCTTTGTCAGCAGAAGTCTATTCAGCAAATAATTATTTACTAGCTTTTATTTTTCTGATTATTATATTTCTTTTAAATATTACTTCCTCTATTTGATGTAACTTCCTTGAGAAGACTATAACCATGTTTATACTTGACTATACTTCAAACAAAATAGAATAATGTACTCAACATTTTGTTGGTTTTTAACTATCTGCAATTATTCATTAATAAATTAACAGAAACAGACCCTAAAAGAGAACCTTGTAACCCAGATGACTATCCATTTACCCTCCCAAACTTTCCTGGAGATGTCTCAGTCCCACAAGTTTGAAACTAAAATATTTAATATCATACTTAATATTCAGTGGTAAAAAATTTTGATATAATCATATGTGGTATTCTCAGATTTAAGGTGAAAGGGTAGCTAATATGAACAGGCCCTAGCTTAATATGGGGGTATTTATTATATTTATTTAGTGTTTTTATGCAAAAACACTGCAGCTAAAATCCAGCATGCTTGATTCCAAAGTTAGCT
The DNA here is from genome assembly GCA_963574415.1 of Tarsius wallacei. Lineage (NCBI taxonomy): Eukaryota > Metazoa > Chordata > Mammalia > Primates > Tarsiidae > Tarsius > Tarsius wallacei. Next base: position 135,254 of record CAUYQG010140457.1, read on the forward strand.
CATCTCACGAGGTTCGCTTCTATAAAATATAAGCATCTGTAGTACTTTCATTGTTAGAAACACTAAATGAAATACTAAAGTCCTCAAAGTACACCACTCCCACAGCCCCTCTAGTCTCAACTTTCTAGTTGCCAACTTTACATCTCCAGATATAGATAGAAGACATCACCTAGTCACTTAACATTGCTAGGAGTGGTAATTCAGCATCAGTTTCATGTTACTGGCCAAGAAAAGGAGAAGAGTCCTGGCTAATTCAATAATAATAATAATAATAATAATAATAATAATAATAATATCATCTTCATTTTCAATGAGAGCAAAGCAGTAGAAAAATCACCTGATTTTCCTCCTTTGTCAGTTTTCATTTTCATGTTTTGAGGCTTCATATGAACTTTCATTAAAAAATTATTGAGCTGATATCAATATAAACTCCTATTTTTTACTATACATACATATATGTATATATAATGGATACAAATGTGTTATCTATATGAATGTATACACACATATTTATACACATACATATATACATCTACATGTTACTTCGAAATTTACTATTTACAGAAAATAAAAACTATGAATATATACGTATGTACATGCACAGACAACACATATATTTTCTGAGGACCTAAATGCATTGACATCATTAGTAATGCACAGATCTTGGGGGAGGGGTGTGCATGTGTATACAGTCATGAATCACTTAATAAAGAGAATTCAATCTGAGAAATGCAATATTAGGAGATTCATAACTGTGTGAACATCATAGAGTATACTTACTCAAACCTAGATGGTACAGCCAACCACACACCTAAGCTATACAGTATAGTCTATGGCTCCTAGGCTACAACCCTATACAGCATGTGATTACTCTGAATCCTATGGTCAATTGTAATGCAATGGTAAATATTTGTATATCTAAATATATTTAAACATAGAAAAGTCAGAGTAGCAATATGGTAGTCTTATGGAAACTACATTCGTATATGTTGTTCATCGATGACCGAAATACCATTATATGGTGTGTGTGTGTGTGTGTGTGTGTGTGTGTGTGTGTGTGTGTGTAGTTCTTCACTAAAAGGAGCCAGGGTTCATTAGAGAAAAGGCTGATTCAAGGCCTGAGGCCCAGAAAGTACAAGATAAGTATGAAAAAAAAATTGTACCCAAAATAAAGAAAATACTGAAAGAGTGGCTTGAAATGTTAAAGAATGCAAGGCTGGGCACGGTGGCTCATACCTGTAATCCCAGGATTTAGGGACACTGAGGCAGGTGGATTGCTTAAGCCCAGGAGTTCGAGAACAGCCTCGGCAACACAGAGACCTCATTTCTACGGAAAAATTTAAAAATTAGCCAGGTGTGATGGTGCATGCCTATAGTCCCAGCTACTCAGGAGGCTGAGGCAGAAGGATCATCTGGGCACAGGAGATCAAGGCTGTGACAGTAAGTCATGATCATGCCACTGTACTCTAGCCTGGGTGACAGAGTGAGACCCTGACTCAGAAGAATACAAAAATCTGTCTGATGAGGATCTTTTTAGCGAGATCTGGAATAATTTAGGCATCAAAAATAATGATAGCAATGAATCATATCATCTATCAAATAAAACAAGAATCCATGAGTCCATAATTTACATAAAGTAAAAAGGAAGGGAAATTCTTTCTTATAGTAAAATGTCAACTAATACACAGAGAGGAAATGATAGAGTTACAAAATCAATGAATGTTGATTTTTACCTAGGTAAAAGTTCCATAGTCTCAAATATCTTTCTCCAAATTACTTATTAATTACAAAGATAAAAATATTAGCATTTTTAATGAGACTTGAAAGACATCACCAATATTGGAAGAGATCAAAATCACATACACTTAATATCATGCTCGGATGTTTTTTTAAAAATTACTTTTAAAGCACTTCTGCCAAAAATGTATAACCTGAATCTAATCATGAGGAAACACAGGACAAATTCAAATTGAGGGACATTATACAAATATCCTGTTCTCATAAAATGTCATGGTCAAAACAGATAAAGACAGGATAAGGAATAGTTTCAAAATAAAGGAGAATAAAGAGACATGACAACAAAATGCAAAGTGTGAACCAGGATTTGATCCTGGACTTAAGAAAGATTAGCTACTACGTATATCATGTGACAATCACCTAAATTTAAACGTAGTTTACAGATTGATAATACTATGTCAATGTAAAACTTCCTGATTCTGATAATTGTACTGTAGTTACAACAAGAATATTTTTGTCCTCAAGAAATACACATCAAAGTATTAGTAGTAAAGGGGCATGGTGTTTTCAAATTACTCTCAATTTTTCATAAAAAGATTAAGTAATATATAATATATATGGCTCCTTATAATCATGCAACTTTTCTACAGTGTGAAAATATATCAAAATAAAACGTTATTTTTAAATTTCTCAAACTGTTCATATTTCTAGCTCAGATGCTTCTTATATGGCATCTTTTTCACAAGTTATTTCAATAGAAATGCGGCAAATGACAAATAGGATAATAATTTGTTTTCTTCAAAACATTTTAATTTCTTGAAATGTTACAAGACAACAACTATACTTGAGGATAATTTTCACCAGTTATTGTTTGTCAAAATCAAGATGGCTGAAGTAAATCCTACAGTTTGCTGTTTGTATCAATGTTTATCCCCCACATAAAATTCTCTTAACTTCCCTCATTTTCCTCAATTCCCAAAAACTCAACTGAAATGCTATAGCCCATCTGAAATTTTTTTTACTGATTTTGCCAATGAATTTTGTGTCCTTCTTATAACATTTATCATTCCATCATAACTATCTCACACTCTTACTTTCCTACTGAATTATAAGCATCTTATATCCTACTTTATCACAGGATCAACCACAATGTAGAAGTACAATACATAAACAATAAATGAATGAAAACAAATTAATTAGATATGTGACACTTTTTATTTTAAAGAAAAAACTATACCAAAAAAACCCCCATCTTTTGAAAGGTAAGTTTTATACTAAAAAGAAATTCACATGACTTAAAAAATGAACACAATATAACAGGATATATGTGAAGAAGTCTCACTTTTATCCCCCCTCACTATGCCACCTACAGAAAATCATACTATTAGTTTCTTATACATCCTTCTAATGTGTCTTTGAGCTAACATTTCATATAAAAGTTTTTTACGTTCTCCTCTTTCTTTAAAAAGACAGTATACTAAACACACGTGTTGCACAATGTATTCTTATCTCCTCTTTATTACAGCATGTTAAATACACTATGTTACTTTATCAACTAAAAATTTATACTGGTGATCTACTCTCTCAGTATAATAGAGATCCTCTTTAGTCTTTTTTACTAGCCATAGTGTTCCACTGTATGGATCTCTTGTGGTTTAATCAATTACTTTTTTAAATATGTGCTTCTCAAAAATATTCACTAATAAAAACATATATAACCTTAAGCATGATTTCTTAAATCCTTTAAAGATAAATGGGCAAAAAAATTACCTTAGGACTTAGAATCATTTGAAATAAAGATCCACCCTGTAAGTTACCAAACTATTTAAAAAGGAACACCCTTCCCTCCTAATGTCCTATTTACCCAAACTCTATATTCTATTCTATCTCCCTCTTAGGAGGGTTGGAGAAGGGGAGAGAGGGAGAGAGGGAAGGACAAATGAAGGAAGGGAGAGACAGAGGGAAGAAAGGAGGAAGGAAGAAAACATAAAAGTTCTTAATAATTAAGGTCTAATATTATTCAATAATGTCAGTTTGGCTAAACCTAAAAGGGCTACTCCAGCATCATTACATTAAAGAGACTAGGAGATGAATGGCAATGATTCGTCTAATTAGAACCAAAGCACATTTACCCTGGATGCATATACTCTCAAGTCAGAACTACATCTCAAATTCCACTAAAACTCTATCTTGACCCTATTTTTTCCCTTTAAACCTTTTATACTTCATTCTCCATGGGTACATTCTAAGCTTTAAAAAAATCTTTTGAAGTAACTGCTTTTTCAGTGTTCATTCCTCCAACTTCCCATTAGCATTCCCTAAGGTGCTACTTTCTATGCCCAGCTGTCCTCCATTTAGATCATCTTCAGATCAGTTGTTCTCATATTTTCCTTTTACCTGTTATAAAGACGAGCACTTATTCTATCCCATCCCTTCTTCCCAGGAAAAAGATTCTTAAATAACTCACCACGGCACCAGACTTCTATGTATCCAACTAACTACTAGTATCTCCTCCTAGTGATTTCTTGGGCACCTTAAACATTCAAACATTTATTGAGGCACCAATATGTTAAAATTGAATCCACCTATACACATTCAAAGCTACTCCTCTACTGTGTTCATCAACTCCATAAAGGGTACTTCCAGCCACCTAACTGCTCAAGATCCAGAAGCCAGCGTTTTAACTCCTCCCCTTTCACCCCCCACCTCTCGCCTTACATCCAATCAAGTCCCTCAAGCTAATATTAGAATTATCTCCATATTTCCCCATCTCTATCACCAGTCTAGTCTAGTCAGCACTATGTCATCTCTTCCTTGGAATTCTTCTGTAGCCTCCAAACAAATTCAGATGTCATACCTTAGCAGAGGTATTACATCTTAAATGTGCAAAGCTAGTAGCCCTTAGTACCCTTAGGATAATGACCCAGTCCTTAAGTCCTACAGAGTCCTACTCCAGATCTGGTCTCTGCCTATTCCTCATGTTTACTCCTAGACCACTCTCCTCATTCTGTTTGTAACTACACTAGTTTCCTATTAAATTCTCAGACATACCAGAATATTTTCATCCCAGAGTTTTTGCAAATGACTTTGCTTTGCTTTGAATGCTCCTCCCATTCTTTGCTTAGTCAGCTTTAACATCTCCCTTGCCTGGCCCCCAATCTATGCTGAAGACATAGCTAAGAAACTTGCACTTCTCCTTCCTAACACCTACACAGTTAATAATGCCTTTTCCAAGATCTATGACACTAGATTTTAAGTTTTTGAAAGAGTAGCAACTACACATTTGTCTTGTGCTGAATGTCCAGGGCCTAACTCATATAATGACAGTCAAATATTTTCTGAGTAAATACTAATAACAATAGCAAACATATGCATAGCACTCATATTGTCATAAACTCCTTTAACAAACATCTACTCATTTAATATTCACAACAACCCCATACAGAAAAGGTCCTCCTAAGGACTTTTGGCATGTGAAATGTTATATAATCTACCCATGGTCACACAGCTAAGTAAGTCATAGAGTCTGGATTTCAACCTAGGTGACCTGCCCATCCTGGAGTCTAGAATCTATTTTCTAAACTCGTATAATGTATTACTTATCCTATGTTACAAAGCCTTTTAATAAATAAAGATGCTGAGGGGGAGAAGGATGACAAACTGAATTAAAGGGTTATTAGTAGTCAATACCAGCAGACAAGAACAGAAACAAAAGAGGATATTTAGGACAGTCTAAGTCTCTATAGCAAGTAAGACAGAAGTAATTTTAACTACCTAAACCAGGCATTCTTAATTTGTGAGCCAAATCCCTCTTAGTTGACTGATGCAGCCAATGGACCCCTCTCAGAATAATGTTGTTAAAAATAAAATACAGAACTACAAAGGAAACCAACTACCAATATATTGGAATAAAGTTGTACAAAAATGTTTAAATATCAAATTTGTGATACATTATAATGTATGTCCTTCTTTATTAATGCATTTTAATAATATCTAGAACTTTTATAGCATATGGAAATATGATTTATATCTGTGACAAAGGTACAAGACTGCTCATACAATTATTTTTATGCCTATATTTACAGTTAAAGTAAATTTAGATTAGAGGTTAGCAAAATTAAAGATGTGATTTTTATTCCATGGAAGGTAGCTATGTTACAGACCCTGCCCCCAAAATCCTCTCATCCCAACCCTCCTGTTCAAGAATCCCTGATCCAAACAGCACCACTTATAGCCTATACAGATCCTTTCCATAGTATTCTTTGCCCTGGACCAAGAGGGGAAAACGGTCTGATCTACATCTTTTCTGTGATGCTATTAAAAGTTCACTCTAGACTCATTTCCTGGCTAAAAATTTATATGATTTTAGTTTTAACATAGGGTAAATTCAGATGATTTGACATGAAACAACAGAGTCCATCTTTTTCTGTTTCTGTTAATAATATCAACATCCATGTTTCAAAACCAAGAAAGATGAAGATTCTAGGCTTCCTGAACTCAGGCACTCAGTACAACCATCACTGTATCAGATTTCTGTGTAAGGAATCTCACAAACTCTTTATGATCTTTTCCTCTTTCCTCTTCACTCTGATAAAGTAAACATTTATAAAATATTACCTTAAGGGCAAATAGTCATGTTTGAATGGCCTTGTGCCTATCTTTATTAGCATACTCAAGGAAAAGAATTAAAATTCACACATCTAGGGTAGATCAACAGATGAAAATTAAAAGTTTTGTAATATGTATCAGTAAGCCGGAAAAAGAAACAAGCTATAAATCAGACACTGCACATGCTAATAATAAATTTCCCATAAATTATTTACCCTACCTATGAAAAAAAAGAACTCATATAAAGAATAAGACCATACTGTGATTGGGGGGGAAAAAACCAGGTAGACTGATAAAATTTTACCATCTGTCTCAGAGTAGCCTTTACTAGGCCATCTGAATGCTTAAAGTAATTTGTGAGACAGAGATAATAACAGTAACTAAATTATAGATTAACATTATGCCTCTTTATATTTTCTCAAAAGAAGAAAATTATTCCCTACAATGATAGAAGAAATAAAATGATACTATTTTCACCACTCTCCTTTTAACTTTCCACATGGAAAGTTTTAACAATTTAACAAAGAAATGACTTTCTGGAGCTAGAAAAAAAGGACAATTCTATGGAACATAATGATGTGGATTCCACCAGGAAGTACTATTCTAAGAAAGATGGACTATCTTAAGTCAAGACATACTCTCTTTCATAACCACTGCCATTGAGGGAGAAGAGGAAGAGAACAGTTTTTTCCAACCGTCCTATTTCTCCTATAAGAAAAAAAAAAAAGCACAACAAAGTCAGTTAGATTTTTGCTCAGAGTCATAATGGAGTCACTAGTATTTGGACATTTGGAGGCTCCTTCTCATTATAAGCAACTAGACAATTGCATAAAATGAACTAAGCTGTTTCAAATAGGAGAAAGCAGACAGATCTATGATCTCTGAGAGAGGGAAAACAAAGGAGGGTAGTTCCATAAACACCTTGGCTTTCTGCCTGGAGGCAATTTCTGGGCTGTGTCACAAGGAGAAAGAGCCCAAACAATACTGTTCCCTTGCTAGATTAAGGAGAGGTTGGAGTTCAGGAAAACTGAGGCATCTGAAATCTGTAGGACATGATACCAGAAAAGGGAGTTATGCTGAATGAGAACTGTAGAAATCTACATCAGAGGTCCTTGAAATCTTTGGCTGAATTCTAAGCTGTATCCACATAAGGTGGGGGGGAAATTACTAGAAAGCTTAAAGCTTAACAATTCCCAGAGCTCATATAGGGCTAGGAGACAACTAGCTTCTAACCAGCCAAAGTGGAAAGTCTTCATTGAAAACTCAGGGTGTTAAGTAGTGACCTGAGAAAGGTCACACCTCCTACGAGAGATAAACTATCCCCGGAGTAATAGTTACTCTAGATCTACCTTAGCCAAGCTTAAAAGCAAATCCTGAATGATCAAGCTGCTCTACAAGAAACGTAACTGTTGCCAAACAAAGTTCAACTTTTTTTTTTTTTTTTTTTTTTGAGTTAGAGTCTCACTCTGTCGCCCAGACCTGCTGGGCCCCGGCGATCCTTCTGCCTCAGCCTTCCAGTAGCTGGAACTACAGGCGCGCGCTACCACGACCGGCTAATTTTTTATTTATTGTAAAGATGAGGTCTCGCCAAGTTGCCCAGGCGGGTCTCGAACCCGAAAGCTCAGGCAATCCACTCACCTCAGCCTCCCAAAGGCACGAGATTACAGGCTGAGCCAACGAGCCCGGCTAGTTCAACATTTTTTTTTTTTTTTTTTTGAGTTGGAGTCTCACTCTGTCGCCCAGACTGGAGTGCAGTGGCCGCTTCCGGCCACCGCAGCCTCGACCCGCTGGGCTCCGGCGATCCTTCTGCCTCAGCCTTCCGAGTAGCCGAGTAGCCGGAACTACAGGCGCGCGCTACCACACCCGGCTCATTTTTTTTTTTGATTTATTGTAGAGATGAGGTCTCGCCTGCCCAGGCGGGTCTCGAACCTGCAGGCTTAGGCAATCCACTCACCTCAGCCTCCCCAAGCGAGGGATTACAGGCTGAGCCACCGAGCCCGGCTCAACATTTTTTTAAAGGGAGACAATATCCAGACACTCACCAAAATAATATTTACAATGTCAAGCATCCAATACTAAAGATAGTCAGAGAAAAAAAAGAAAATGTGATCCAAAATAAGGAAAAAAATCAGTCAATAAAACAGACCTAGAAGTGAAAGAGATTATGAAATTACAAGATAAGGAAATTAAGTCAGCCACTATGAATGTGTTCAATGATATATTAATAAAAAATTCAAATATAATAAGAAAAAATGAATCAAGGAAAAACAATAAAAAATGAAACTGCTAAGAATGGAAAAAATATACCTGAAATAAACACAATGAGTCAATTTATGGCAGATTAGATGCTGCATTAGAATAGATAAGGAAACATGAAGATATATATAGCAATAAAAGCTCCCCAAAATGAAAAACCAATAAGACTGAAAAAATAAACAGTGTTTCAGTGACCTGTGAGACAATAACAAGCAGTTTAACATACGTGTAATTAGAGTATAAGTGTGGATGGAAAAATAGAAGAAATATTCGAAAAAGTAAAAGCAAATTGTTTTCTAAATGTGATTAAAAAACTATAAGCCCACAGATCCAGCAAGCTCAACAAGCAAAATAACCATGAAGAAAAGAACCCTAAGGCACATTCAGAATCATATTGATGAAAACCAGTGATAAAGAAAAAATATTAAAATCAAAGAAAACAACACATTACACAGAGGAACACAGATAAGAAATACCACTCCTCAAAAAACCATTATACAAGCCAGAATAAAATGAAGCAACACAATTCCTTTATTTTCCAAGGGAAAAATATCACCTGGAATTCTACATACATTAAAAAGGCCCTCAAAAATGATGCAAGATAAAGAACTCCCAGATAAACAAAAGCCAAAAAAATTAGTTACCAGCAGACTAGTACAAGAAATATTATAGGAAGTTCTTTAAGCTAAAGAAAATGATTCCAGATGGAAACCCAGATATAGAGAGAAGTGGAAATACAATGTTATGAGCCTCTCACATTATATGTGAAGTGGTATAATTTTATTTGAAGATAAACTGTGGCAAGTTAAAGATGCATATTGTAAAGCCCCTAACAATCATGGGTAAAGTAAGACAAAGAAGTATAGATCATAAGCCAATACAGAAGGTTAAATAGATTACAATCTAACATACAATATATGCAGTTAGATTCACCAATTTTAGCTAAAACTTCTCTTATGAATGAAGGGATGAACTTTAACTGAAAGGTGTAATATACACCAGCCCTTTGCCTATTTCATTTCATACAAACACAAATTACACAGTTTCACCATGCACAAAAACTAAAGCACCTCACAATACTGGCATTCCAGAAATTCAACAAATAGCATTCTGCCAAAAAAGTAACAGATTCCCACTTAAATAAAACATATTTTTTAAATAAAGTTAAAGATAATTTGGGTAGTCAGATCTGACTATCAAAATAATGGGGATCCTTTAAGATTCAGAGGTAGAAATCTTTTCTCAAAGTGTGAATAAGAAACAAAACATAAACTATCCATTTCTAATACAATTCAAGACATTTTAAAAACAGGTTTCATTCCAGAAAAGATCTAACCAGAAAAAAACTGTCTGTTTCTAAAATCCATATAAGAAATAAAAACACCTTTCCAATGATTTCCACACAGTTTTAAAAAGTAAACTCTGAAGCTGTACATATTAATTTAATGAACACATGTTAAGGAGATTACTTGTCAATAAAAGATGAAAACCTGAAAAAATGTACTTGCCATTTTAAATCTTAGTATTTTGGCTCGATGACAGCAAAAAAAAATTTACCTTAAATATACATATATGTGTAACTTCAGTGATCTCTGAAAGCTATTTTATTATATAAAATATTTTGCTTTGGAGAGCCTCACCAGCTGGTACCATTTGCCCAGAGAGACAGCTGTTTTTTAGTTTCCCTATCTCAGCACGTTTCCAACTGTCAGTTCTAACTGTATGCAATCCCATAGTGACAGAATACTTTAAGAGAAATGGCTCATTAACTTGAATCTACGAAGTCCACTCTCTTCAGTGAATTCAAATTAAACCCACAGACAGGCTAGCTCATAACAGAATTCCCCACACATTTTTGTTGTTGTTCTTTTGCACTGTAGACTCAAAGTAAAATATTCATGCAATCTACTAGAAAATCTTTTGCTCAACCCTATAAATGCACTGACATAAAAGATGTTAGTAAAAGTGTATCTCTAAAACTTATAAATTACAGACTTATTTTTATGAAATAAGAACTTCCAAATAAGTAATTTCCTTTGCAATGTAAATAAATGGCTTACAACTTTACAGAGACTAGTTAGAGACTACCCCAAATTTAAAATGTACAATGGGTTGTTAGGAAATTTCCAGTAACAACTCTGAAACTGACTATACAAACCTTTAAGAATCACATGAGATAATAGATATTAAAAAGTTTTTGAAAATAGAAAAATGATTTTTAAGTGTATTTTTTCTTATCAATAAAAATAAGCCACCTTTATAAGCTATTTAGAAAGAACCAGAATGAAATAAACATGGGTTTACTGCAAATTGCTGATGTATATTGCATATATCTATACCAAGGGCATATCACTGCATGATAGTCACAGTAATCTGAGCAATTGGAACCATTGTGGAATGTTGGTAGAAATGGAATATTGGTGCAGCTGCTATGGAAAACAGTATAGAGATTCCTCAAAACATTACAAACAGAATTACCATATGATCCAGCAATCCCACTGCTGGGTATATATACAAAAGAATTGAAATCAGAATCTCTAAGAAATATATGAACCCTCATGTTCACTGCAGCATTATTCAGAATAGCCAGGATATGGAAATAACCTAAATGTTCATCAATGGCTGAATGAATAAAGAAGATGTGGTACATACAGACAATGAAATATTACTCAGCCTTTAAAAAGAAAGAAATCCTGCCATATGTGACAACAAGGATAAACCCTGGGGGACATCATACTAAAGGACACAAGACAGACACAGAAGACAAATACTGTATAAGTCCACCTACATGATGGCTATAAAATAGTCAAACTTCTGGTAACAGAGTAGAATGGTGACCGCCAAGGGCTGTAGGAAGAAGGAAATGGGAGCTGCTGTTCAACAGGTGTCCACAGTTGACTAAGCTGTGGAGAAAAAGGAATGCTTCTACACTGCTGGTGGGAATGCAAACTTGTACAACCTCTTTGAAAGACAGTGTGGCGATTTCTGAAAGAACTAGAAATTGATCTTCCATATGACCCAAGAATTCCTCTATTGGGAATATACCCGGAGGAACTCAAATTATTCTACAAAAAAGATACCTGCACATGTATGTTTGTTGCAGTTCTATTCACAATAGCAAAAACATGGAACCAACCATG
>CAUYQG010140461.1:0-36826 GCA_963574415.1 Tarsius wallacei
GCATCAGTTTTGGGGGTTTTGATCAGGGATTGGATACCCATTCCAATGTCTTTAAGGGTGTCTTCCACATTTTCTAAGAAACAGAACTTCTACTTATCTCCATACACAAAAATAAACTCTAAATGGATCAAAGACCTAAACATAAAACCACATGCTACTTAGCTTTTCTGCATTTCATTTTCTCTTCTGCAAAATGAAATTTAAAATATTACTAAATTCATTTCTAGTGCTGCAGGATTATGTGAGAGTTTATATGTTGGTCTTTGTTACTGAATAAATGATTTAAATCAACATCCCAGTAATCACACTCATGTAAAGATAAAATCTCCTTTCCCCAGTTGTTATTAATGGCTTTGTCAAAGATGAGTAAGTTTAGAGATCGAGTTTTTGCTTCTGTAATCTCTGTCCTGTTCCATTGGTTATGCCTGTTCTTTGTACCAGTACCAGGATGTTTTGATTATTGTAGCCTCATGGTAAAATTTAAATTCTGGAAGTGTGATACCCCCATTTTTGTTCCTTTTGCTGAGCACTGTTTTTTACTATTTTTGCTCTTTTTTCTCTCCATATGAGCTTTTGTATTGTCATTTCCACGTCTGAGAAGAATAATATTGGTAACTTTGATGTGTATTATGTTGAATCTGTAGATTGCCTTGGGCAGAATGGACATCTTGACAATATTGATTCTTTAAGTCCATGAGCATGGGATGTTTTTCCAGGTGTTCGTGTCCTCTTTGATTGCTGTGAGCAGTGTTTTATAGTTCTCATTGTAAAGGTCTTTCAAGTCTCTGGTTTGGAGGATCCCAACGTTTTTCATATTTTTGCGGCTATTGTGAATGATATTGTGCTTTTGATTTATTTCTCTGCCTGTTTGTTACTGGCGTATAGAAGTTGCACTGTCTTTTGCACACTGACTTTGTGTTCTGAAACTTTACCAAAGTCATTTATCAGTGTGAGGAGGTTTTTGCTGGATCATGTGAAGAATGACACAGGACCTGTCCCTATCACTATATACAAAAATCAACTCTAAATGCATCAAAGACCTAAACATAAAACCTCTAACTATAAGAATCTTAAAAGAAAACGCAGGAGATACCCCTATGCACATTGAAGTAGGCAACCTATTCTTGATCAATCACCAAAGGCATATACCATAAAAGATAAGATGGACAAGTGGGACCTCATCAAACTGAAAAGCTTTCACACAGCAAACAAAATCATAAAGAGAGTAAAAAGACAGCCCATAGAATGGGAAAAAAATTGCAAACTGTGTATCTGACAAAGGCCTACCTATCATCCAGGATCTACAAGGAGCTCAAGTGAGCTGTAAGGAAAAAAACAAACAGCCTTATTCAAAATGGGCAGAGGACATGAATAGACACTTCTCAAAAGAAGACACATGAGCAGCCAAAAGATACATGAAAAAATGTTCAGCCTCACTAATCATCAGAAAAATGCAAATCAAAACCACACTGAGATACCACCTTATCCAAATAAGAATGGCCATTATTAATAAATCAACTAACAATAGATCCTGGCACAGGAGAAAGGAGAAGGCTTCTACGCTGTTGGAGAAGTACATACTAGTCCAACTTCTATGGAAAATAGTGTGGTGGTACCTAAAGAAACGAGAAATTAACCTTCCGTATGATCCAGCAATTCCTCTTCTGGGAATATACCTGGAGGAACTTGATTTGTTCCACAAAAAAGACACAAGCATATGCATGTTTATTGGCTAACCTAGTGCCTATTCATAATAAACAAAATGTGGAACCAACCCTTGTGTCCATCAAAAGTAGACTGGATTAAAAAAAAGTCCATAAACAAAATGTACTAGTACACAACCATAAAAAAGGACAAAATCATGGACTTCTCATCAAATTGGATGGGATTGGAGACAATCATTTTTAGTGATCTATCACAGAAACAAAAAACTGAATACCACACAGCCTCACCCATAAATGAGACCTGAACATTAATCACAAAACGCAAGGGAGCAATCGGCAGTTGCAAGACACTGCCAGGGGAGGAAAGATGGTAGGGGGCACATAGCAGCACAAAGGGTACCTGATCCTACACAAGGGGAATTGAGGACCAGTTGAAGGCCCAAACTTCAGCTGCATGTAGATTACATATGTACTTAATTCTAACTTGTATCCCACATTTTTTAATAATAAAAAGTCATGTGAAGAAGAGTAGAAACCTTAAACCTCAATTGTGGGTTGAAACCCAGGAAAAAAAACAAACAAATGCCCACTTTTTGACAATAAGATAGAAGAAAAAATTGGAAATTAAACAGGAAAAACTTACTGCTGAGCCATTGATCTTTTAACCTAGATTTTCTTACATTAAATCTCTAACTGGAAACATGAATTCCAGAATGTAAAACAAGTTTGAAGTGTGTGTGTGTGTGTGTGTGTGTGTGTGTGTGTGTGTGTGTTCTGACTATAATTGCAAAAAGTCAGGAAACTAACTCATGGAAAATTGTCAGGTGCAAAAAGAGGAAAACACTATGTTCACCAAGCAGTTAATATATGTTGGTCATTATTAAAAGCACTCTATGTATATTATTTTGCATAATCATCACAAATATATGAATTAATTTTAGAGACATTTGTAGAAGATTTAACTAAGTCAGGGGAGGGTTACAAGGTGATAACTGGTGATATTCATTATACTTCTGTAGGAATCAGTCATTGGATATGAACTGGCCTGAAAAGGGGTGTATATGTGATAACATGAAAATTATTCACATTGGTGAAATTTGAATTCTGACAGGTTTTTCTCATTGCTTTGTATGTTTTGTTATATGTGTTCTCATATCACTGCAGGTAGCCTTCCGAAACTGGAAAGGAAAATGAGAAAAACAAGAAACAAAAAAAGAGAAATAAGACAAGATCAATAAAAGCCAAACAGAAACATGATTTAATTATCTCTTCAAAAACATTTAATTTACTCATATAGAGTCATATGAAGACATACAATAGTGCAAGTTACAAGAAATAAAACAAAGTTTGTCTACTTTCTGGCTTATTTTTCTTCATTTTTATTAACTGTTATTAAACTACATGGTTTTTATACACATGTCTAAGAGTTCCTTGGGCCTTACCTTACTGGAAAGAGATGCCGGGAAGTTTTCACTGGTTTGAGCCTTCCACCTATAGAATGCAAGACCTTGGCAACTAGGAGTTCTTCTGAAAAACGTGTCTGAGTTGTTGTGGAGGGTGCTTTGCAAGTATTTTTGTATATATCTAATCTGAGTGGGCCTCTAACAATGCTTTTACTGCACTTTTGCTAATAAAGATGGTTGTAGCACTGCAGCAAGAACCAAAGCTAGAGTTGCTTCGTCACTGGCTATATCAATGTTGGTGGACCCTGTCAGACTTGACAGAGTCACCTTGTTCCTCCACTCTTTCCTCTGCTCTGTATAGTCATCTCCTGCTCTGCTGTACAACACAGTTCCTACATGGGCTGCTGTTTACACTCATTAAAGACCAGCATATGGGGATGGGAAGAATAATCCCTACTTTGGACTTGAGTTTCATTTGATGAAACCCAAAGTACAGCAGCACGCATTCCAGGTCACTATGAATTATTTAGAGTACTCTCTTTCCCTAGGACCCAAATGGACATCCAGGCCCCTGACCTTGGAAACGACTGTGTGGAAGAAAATATGCTTTGTAACAAAGTATTACTTTCCATAACGAGTAAGGATTCACAATTAGGTTAGTTCTATTATGCCTGAATCCTTCCCTCAGAATTATGTCTATCTTTAGTCTTCAGACAAAGGGTCTATGTATAGAAGGCTAAGGTACTGCTATAACTGTGGAAACTTAAATATCCTCAAAATATTGTAAAAAAAAAAGTCTGAATCCCAATGTCTGATATCTCTGCTTTTGTGTGTGTGTGTGTGTGTGTGTGTGTGTGTGTACTCATGTATATATAGTTTAGTTAGCTATCTTTTCATACTATTTTCATATGAATAAGGGGAGGTATAATGGGGTTAAACTATGGTTTCAATACTGTGATATGTCTTTACCAGTAAAAACTCATTTACATTCTCCTGGATCCAGAATAGAGATTCAATCAGCAGTACATTTTGAGGACTGGTATTGATAATGTCATAGTCACAAACATCTTGCCAGAATTTGGGTGGCTTGATTGTAGCCATTCATTGCCTGGCTCCATCTACACTTTGAAGAGCAATTTAGCTCCTTAAATAACCTTTCCCTACTGTTAAAAGCAATGATGTGCCACACAAAGTAAATCAGAACATGCCATTTGTTTATAACAATAATTTATTAATTTGTCTCATCACAAGACATTTTTGTTAAATCTTAATTTAGATATTTGTATTAAGAGATAATTTGATCTACTTTATTTTTTTAGGAACACTTTATTTATTAAGAATCATATGTGAATTTGCATTTCTCCATAAATACTTTTTAAAAGTTATTTTAAAAAAGATATTCCCATTTTCCGTATAGTAGGTACTGGGGAGATATCAGTGGTTCACAAATCCAGCCCTTAAATTAATAGGCGTTCTCAGTGACCTCTTGTGAGTTATCCCCTACCTTCCAGACCCCTAATTGATATTGAGGAGAACAGCCAAAAGCTGTGATTTTGACTCTGTTGGTTAGAGACGACAAATGAGAATATCCCTAAAGAAAGTTTCATAAACGACATGTACTAATATCATAAAATAGAAGTGCTAATTGAATTTTTTATAAAAACTGCTTTTTAATACCTTTTTTAGAATAAAAAATATACTTCAATCAGGACCCAATTCATAAGGGTTTTTGTGAGAGTCAGTGAGTGAATAATTTATTTCCCTATCCTACTTATGGAAGTTTCAAATTTTTATTATAATTTGCAAGGCATTGGGATTCACCTGTCTTTTTGTGTTCACATATGAATTCACACATTTAGGTTCGAGAGGTTGGCTATAAATTTATTTATTATTCACTCAAATTGAAGGCCTCAGTTAAAATGTTAAATTTTGCACTTTATTTTAACTTTTATTGTATTAAATTTGTATTAGCTCACATTTTATGAGTTAATTATTACTTTCTTGTATCATAAAAACAACTAACTCCCTTATTTTTCTGTGCAATGTAACATGATAAAAATGCACATTTGTCTATACTAAGATAATCATGACAATTTATTAGCTTAAACTGTATCTGAAGCATACTATTATTAATAATCTTATGTATTTAGTAAACAGATCACAAAAAGATAATGTTGCAAAAAATATTGTATACATTAGTTATCTGATGAAATACAGTGGATAGTACCTCTTTTACACAAGGTCTGAAATAATTAAAAATAATGAATAAGAATGGGAGAAAATGTACAACGTATTTGTTCACTCATACTAATGAAGAAGCAGTTTTAATACTGAATACCCAAAATAAACTGACTTACGCATTTACAGGCATCACAAAATAAGGCAGGCCTCCCAATCTGACAAAGAAATTGTAAAGAGAAAGCGGTGACTCTGCAGAGTCAACCCTGTTATTTCTTTTCAAGATTTGACAACCAGATAAGTTGTTCTACTGTTGAGTGAATAAAGAAGCTAAAAGATGTCATTGCTGCACTTAGAGTAAGTACCTCATATTGATAATAAAGATAAGAAAATACAATTCTAACAATTTTTTACTAAGACATGATTTTCTCTTTAACAAAATAAAAAATTACAGTAAAGAATCACAATGTTCACCATAATGCCATAATGATGCTTCTGTATTTACAACTTTAATTCATATATTACTAAAATTTCCTGGTAATCTAAATTTATTTGAAAAATTGATCTAATGGATAATTATTCCTCAAAATGTATTCATGCATACCTAAAGCAATTAATTTATTAAAACACTCATAATCATCAGACTATTAAAAGCCTCCTTAATTTTTTAAGATTGAAAATTCTGATAACTTATAGATAGAAACCAGAATTCCATTGTAAAATGAGGACAGCATTAGCATCTGCCTTACAGTCTGATTTTTGAAAAATAATAGAGTTCATCCCTATAAAATATTTAAACAATGTCAGCTACATAATAAGTGTTCATTAAATATTTTTCTAATTGTTATAACAATTGTAATAATAATATCAGTATTATATTTGGTATCTATTACTTTTAAAAAGAGAATGCAAACTATTATGAAATTAGGAATCATTCAGGAAGGTTTTTTTTTTGGGAAAAAATATTTTCAAAGATGAATTCATTTGTTATTTTTTCTTCTTAGGCTCAGCACACACATAAACACCTTTCATAACTGTTTTCTTCAGGACACCACAAGCTCCATGTAAACATTTTTATGGCCAAGCATTACACTGTGAAGCACAACAGGTTGTATCTAATAATTAACTGTTAGATAAATTAGTGTTTTACTAAAAATAGTATTAAAGCCAATTATCTTCATAAGAATTAAATCTAACATGTCATCTGAAACAAAAATAAGTGACACAGTCCTTTTGAAGATCCTGTCCATTTAAATAAGGAATTCTAAATATTAATGACTTTGGTCAATCATTATTTTATGTTATTTAATGTTCTAAAGGTGACGGAAACAGAAATTCTCACCTAGACATTTATAATTAACCTATACTTCGGACTAATTTATGGAAGCTATACTTATTGTTTTTTTTTTTTTTAAAGAGTTAGAAATGACAATGTTTTGGACTAAAATATGTGATTGGAAGCTGTAAAACAAAAGTCTTAAAAAAAGAAAGAAAGTTACTTAAGGACCTGGGAATTAAAGCAAATATAAAAAAACTTCTGTTGACTACTTTTTTCCTTTTCAATAAAGCTTAACTTAAGAAAATGCAGGCCGGGTTCAGTGGCTCAGCCTGTAATCCCAAGCTTTGAGGCCAAGGTGAGTGGATTGCCTAAACCCGTGGGTTCGAGACCCGCCTGGGCAACTTGGCGAGACCTCATTTTTACAATAAATCAAAAATTAGCCGGGCGTGGCAGCGCGCACCTGTAATTCCGGCTACTTGGAAGGCTGAGGCGAAAGGATCGCTTGAACCCAGCAGGTCAACACTGGGGTGGCTGTGAGTGTGCCACTGCACTCCATCCTGGGCAACAGAGTGAAACTCCAACTCAAAAAAAGAAAAGAAAAGAAAATGCAAATACATTGCAACTACCATATTATTACGTCACCAATTTAGATACAGATTACGTATATAGCCTTAAATATCTCCTTTGTGCCCTCATTCCATTCAATCTTCGTCCCCAAAGACAAACTCTAATCTTATTTATATCTCCAATAGATTAGTTTTGCCTGTTTTTACACTTCACATAAACACAGTCATACAATCTGTACTCTTTTGAGTCCAGGTTACCTTTCTTAAAAAAGTTTCTGTGGTTGTTCTATGTTGTGTGTATGAATAGCTCCTTCCTTTTTATAACTGAGTAGTATCTCATTGTATACATATATCAAAGAATGTTTAATGATTCTCCAGTTGATGAACACTTAAATTGCTTCTAGTTCTTACTACTGTGTATATACCTGTTATATACTCCCATACAAATACCTTTAATGAGCATATGCTTTGAAATATTCTGGTTAAACATGTAGGAGTGAAGTTGCAGGACCACAGAATAAGCATGTGTTTAATGTAATTACACAACTTTAGTTTGCAAAACTAGTTGTACCATTTAAACTTCTATTATCAGGAGCCTAGCTAAACTGGTGAGAGTGAGCTAAGCTGGCATTATAATTGTCAAATACAGCAATAATCCAAAAGTGAAAGTAATAATCAAGGCTTTAACCATGTATTACAATAGTATAAGTAAAAAGCTAAACTAGAAAATGTACCAGTGTCCCTTTGCTTCTCATGTAATGTCACAACAGTCCAGGATCAGGTGGATTAGCACAGACATGGGGAAAAGGAAGGTATTTCATTTCATTGAGGAAGGAATCTTAAACAAAATAGGACCAGGGAAAGGGACATGGTAGGAGAGCTAGGAGTGGAAGAGGTACTGAATACTTAAAGTGGTGAGATTTCTTCCTACTTTCCTTCTTAACTTAGAGGTGCCTGAGAAAGACCTTTGTCAAAGTTCTCACATAGTCTTTGGAATGTAGATGCATGGGCCAGTGATGCAGATATGCATAAGGACAAGGCAAACCAGTCCCCCAGTGAGGTAGAAGAATGAGAGCCCTGAGTACTTGAATGTAACTCTATTCAGAGACTGCAATGCACTGGGATGTACCAATTCTAGCGTGGAAAAGGTAAATTTCTTAGAGAGGGCTGCCAAGTAAAGCTTTTGAGTTGCCTATGGTCAAGTCTGAAAATCACACATCAGTTTTTGACCAGAAGTTTGACAATCCATTTTCAGGTCTGTGTTCCTTGGTTACTTTTTTCCCCCCTCAAATATAGGTGTTCATTGCTAATGTGTCCTATGTCCCCTCTAGCAAATCTTAACCATGACAAAATTGTGAAAGTATTACATTGTGTTTTCTTTAGAAGATTTGTAGTTTTAACTTTTAGGTTAATGTCTAAAATCAATCTTGAATTGTGTGCAGTTCATTTATCTTGCACAAGAACAGTCAATTACTCCAGAACAATTTGTTGAAAATATTTCATTTACCCACTAAATAAACTTGGAACATTTTTAAAAAATGCATTGATCCTATAAATAGATACCTATTTCTGAACATTCTATTTCACATTGTGTACTAATGTGTCATTATGTCAATGCCACAATTTATTTTGATTATGAAATAAGGTGATATGATTTCTGAAAATGCTTAAAATTTTTATAATATTGTTTTCACTATTTTAGGTAACTTCACATGAGTTTTAGAATCAATTTGTCAAGTAAGAAATTTTTTGTGGAAAGTTTTTAGGATTTGTATTGATTCTAATAATAATTTCTGGGTTAATTGACATTTTAACAATATTGAGTTTTTTAAATCTATAAACATGTTTGAATTTTAATGTATTTAGGACTTAAAACTTTTATCATAAACGTTGTGTAGTTCTTACAGTAGATGTCTTAGCATATTTCTGTTAAATCTATTGTTACATGTTTATATTCTTCAGTGCTTTAGTAAATAAATTATATTTTCATTTAAGTTTCATTTTGTAGCTGTTCGTTGCTTGCATATAAAATACATTTGAATTTTCTTTAGTAACATTACACCATGTGAAATTTAAAAATTCATTCTAGTCATGATTTTATATATTCTATAAGTTTTCTTATGTAGAACGTTATCTTTAGTGTAAATAAAACTGCTTTATTTCTTCTCTAACCTGTACACATTGAATTTCATTTTTTCCCATTACTTAACTTGCTAGGATCTTAAGTACAATGTTGAACAGAAAGGTTGAAAGCAAAAATTCTTGCCTATTCCTAAAAAGCATCAAGTTTTTACTAAGAAGATTACTAACTATGCTGTTAACTACAGAATTTACATAGGTGGCTTTCACAGGAGGATAAAGTCACCTTCTACTCCTACTTTGCTTCAATTCATTTATGACTATTTTTATTCTGAGTATTATGTTTCTAAATTCAAACAAATATTGAAAAACTGTGGTTAAACAAGAGTACATAGGATTAAGTAGTAATATAGGAATGAATAGGTGAAAATAATACATATGGTAAAATAAAGGATGACTACTCTGGAACACCTAATCTTCTCTGATGAGCAGATCTGTATATACAATGTGGAAAACAGATCACATATTACCATAAAACTGGTTTCTGGCACCTTCTCAATAAAGGTTTGTATTCTCAATATCTTTTTTGAAATAAGATGGCTACTCACCTTCCTTGCACAACTGTTCAGTCATATTTTCTCAATGATCAAAATAATAAACACAGTTATTTTAATAAATATATGCAAAAATATAGCATATTGAAAAATAGCAACATTTAATTTTTTACGTGAAGAGAATTATAATCACAGACATTGTGAAGATAAGGAAGATGACAAAGATTATTTGAACTTTGGATGCATAGTTGTGTTTAAAGCTCATGATAATTAAGACCACTTAACTTAACAGAAAGAATAAATAACTGATTACAAATAAAATGCATTGCCTTAGTGACAAAATAGCAGCAAGATCTGACCTACCTTCTATACGAGACGTCTCAAAGTAAAAATAATGGACATCTGAAAATATCTGCATCCAATGTGAATCTACAATGTAAACTCCTTAAACAGTTCCTTTAATTTTCCTCAATAGTTATGTAAACTGCCTGTCTTTCAATCTAGTGTTGTTTGATTTTATTTTTTCATTTATTTTATGTTTCATTCCAAATAGCTAATTTATTACATACAATATTTTGAGTTTAAATGGTTTTAAATAGAAAGAACAAGGAAGGAGCCATAAAAAAAAATAGGTGACTGAGGTATGAGCATATCCTGCACACACTCAAGGTCTGCATCTTTAGTCAAAGATATCTAGCAGCTAAGGGTTGATCAAATATGTAATTCACTGAATTAAAAAAAGACAAACTAAGATTTATTAGAAAATCTAGAAAAGCACTGTGAAACCTAGTAATGTTTAAAAGAGGAAATATTTAGTATTGTAAGAGGAGCTTACATTATACATATCACAATAATCACAGAAGCACTTTATGGACTGATAGTTGCTAATACTATCCTCTTTTTAAGGTAATCATATTGCACCAAAACAAAGTTGAATTCAAACATTCTGTAGGTGCCTAATGTGAGGAAATTTAATTATATGATTCTATTTGATTTTGTGAAAGTTAAGCACACTTGAATATTTTTTAATGCCTTTGAAATTTTTTATGCATCTTCTATTTGAGATTTGACCAAATTCAAACACCAATATCAGTACTTTGGCCTCACATAATAAATTCTTTTTATTAAGGATGACTATTTATTCCTTTCATTGGAAATGAATGCATTATGCTTGTTGAAAGACACAAATCAATATTTACACAACTCACAATTGCAATACAATTTTTTCTCTGAGGCACTCATGCAACGATTCAGTTGTTTATTCTTTCTGTGATAAAATCCATCAAATATCATGACTTGAAAAGGGGACCATGAGTTTTTTGGTTGACTACATTAAAATTGATAACAAAATTAATTGTAAGCAAAACATTTAACTGGAAGAAGATATTCAATGAAACTATGAAAAATTTGTAGGTAAGAGTTGACAAACAGTTAGGCTACTGAGTTACATTTTAGTAACAATCTTTGTTTTTGGTATGTGGTATGTAACTTACCCACTATAATGATTGTTTAGAAAACTAGTAAAAATGTTGCCTAGAAAATATTTTCCAGAATGTTCTTCTTCTTTGGTGGATGAATTAATAGTTTACTATTTTATATTCAGACTTTTTCAACTTAACTATCTATTTCTCATTCTTGAAGGATTCTGACTGACACATTCTCTTAGATAACCTTGATTACTCAGGAATGCTGAACTGGAAAAATAAAAACTAACTGAATATTTTCTCAAATTTGCATCCATATCATTATCTTCTATACAAATTCAGTTTATCCAAAGCATGTTTCCTATTCTCCTGCATACTGGCCATTCAAACTCTATTGCAGAAGAACTGAAACTACATTCTTAAGTTCTCGTTCCTTTATTCATAATAGTATGCATGGCAGCAATAATCACTTGGGACAGTATTAACCAAAAGCCTTTTGGTTAATATTGAACAGAATGCTAAGCAATTAGTTAAATATGAGCTGCAAAGTCTCTTAAATTCCACGTTTTTCTCCTATGGTATATGTGAAAAATGTGTAAGTAATGTTTTCAAAAGACTTGAAAAACAGGGTCAATTTTATTTTGGCAGCACATATGCCACCAATTCTGTTGTTATAGAGACAAGTTACTCTCAAGGTCACACTTCAGTGATAACCAAGTTAAAATTAGAATTTTCTTTCAGAAATGGCATTAAGAGTGACTATATTTATTTCTTACAAGAAAGAATGACACATATAAAAATTTTTCCTCCTACAGAGATTCAGACCATATGAATATTAGATGTTCATATTTGAAGTACACAAAGTAATATTCTTTACATGTCATTTGTTTTCATACTTGCATATTTCACCTGATAGAAAGATTATGTTTCAATGAATTCCATGCAACTGACATGGTGATTTAGCTAAGTTCAACCCAGAGATCTTAACCAGAGAGTAGCTTAAGGTAAAAATGACAGAAACAGAAACATAAAAAAGGAAATAGGGAAGTGCAACTGTAAGTGCTGCAGTGGCATAGCAAGAGCATAACCACCAACCTGGGGAGCCATTGGAGACCTTGGTGGGGAAGCAAAGTCAGAGCCATCAGGCAGTGCCTTGCCCTGTCTGGCTCAAGTCTTTTAGGTTCCCACACCACTGCCACCATGAAGAAGTTAAACCCCATAAAGTAGCTAGACCACCAAGAAGTGACAAAGCCAAGAAAATAAAAGTCCTCAGTGAAGATCTTCTATAGATGTCATATTGTTGTTTGTCTGTAGCAAACTGATTTTGTGCACTGTTCTATTATATATCTAGTTTAATTTATCTCTTTCTTTAGGGTGTCTCTTTTGAATAGAAACCTCTGAGAGTTGACTCCTAAAGATGTCTGAACTTTGTTACACCTGGCTCTAATCAAATCCCATTGAACACCAGCATGGTAGGCTGTTTCCTCTGTTTCTGGATGTTAGGGATCTCCATCTCTGCTATGCTATACAGACTCTACAGTCTTATCCTCAACAAAGACGACTTCTGACAGGCTGAGACAGTACGGTCAGCCTGCCACCATTTCCACAAGCTCCTGATGGAGTGCATCCAGTGCCATCATTTCGCCATTGCTGGGAGGAGACACAAAGCTCCTTTTGACATCTCTTACCCAGAATGTGAAAGAGGCTTTGTCTTGAAGACCGTCTTTTGGGAAAGATGCTAGATGCAGGTGGAGACAGTGAGAAACTGCTGGCTCTAGAACTCTTGTAAAAGAGTTTTGCTGAGGATAAGATTCTAGACCTTCTGTATGGCATAGCAGAGGTGAAGATCCCTAAAATCTGGAAACAGAAGAAACAACTTGCTACATTGGTGTTAGACTGGGGTTCAGAGAGACCTGAGTATAACTAAGTTCACAAATCTTCAGGAGTAATTTTCAGGAGCCTCCACCCAAAATGATAAGCTAAGGACAAAGACAGATAAAGCTAAAAATAAAGTAGAACCAATGCAAGGATCAATTTGTGCAGACGTGCAACTGTATGGTCAAAGGGCAGAACAGCAAATTATGTGTTACTTTATTAGAAGGACAAGCAGATTACCATAGAAAGACATAAATAGTCTTAGAAAAGGCTTTCTGGGAAATACGAGCCCATCAGGGTAAATGTATGAAAAAAAGAAAGAAATATTTGAGACATTGAAATATTGAAGCCCATGTCATGCTGCTCTTGGAAACTGGCATGAAAAAGAAGGGAAGTTCTGAGTTGAGACTGGAGCCTCCAAATTAAAGCACCAGAACTGAAAACAATTTTAGACAGTTCTTCTCAACTGGATGAGCTTTTTTTCAGACCCCCTTGTTATAGCAGATGATAGGAAGACCTCATCATAGAAAGTACCTAAATTTTTGATGCCTTTTAATTGATAAGAAGAAAGGACACATCCTGTAAGTGTTCAGGGTCAAGACAAAAATACTTCAAAGAATATGGCAAACATATGAGAAGTTGACACCACAAAATCTTGTTAACTTTAGATATTCAATCAAGTTCCTCGCAAAGCTTAGTTAGATCAGTGGTGTTAATAAGATTACTCCCAGAAACATAGCAAGTAAGGTGTTAATTTGCTAAGGAGCAAAAGTGAAAGGAAAATTACTCCAAGTAGCATCACAATCATTTTTGTGACTAACTAGTTATAAACTGAAAGTAAGGGACCGCATTCATTCATGTGGCTGCAGTAATTGAAGTGCTCATTCAGCATATCAAGTGGTTCTCCTCTAAAGAGATAATATATAATATATTAGAAGGATTTGTACCTCCTTACTCCCAGAATTACGATTACTCCTTTCACACAGGAATTAACTCCGACTCTGGTGCCTTGGAGAGTGAGTGACCTGCCTATATGATGATAATGGAAAGAGACTTTGTGGGAGAGAGCTTTAGTGTGAAACATATGGACATGGACCCTAGGCCTATCTGCAAGTTGGCCCTCCCTCTAAAGGAAGCATATATGATGGGTGACCCCCCAAAATTGAATTTATTTATAAAGAAGTGTGCATTTATTCTTACATGTTTAAACTTCAGTCACTTCAAAGTATTTTTGTTTGACACAATACGCCTATCAAGATGCTTTTTCTACTGTTCAAAACAGTTTCTGAACTTGTCAATTTTAATTACTTTTAGTGCTTCTGCCATTTTGTGTTTCACCCCTTCTACATCAGCAAAACGTTTCCCTTTGGGGACTTTTTTGTTTTTTCATCCAGGGAAACAAACAAATCAAAAAAAGTGACTAAAAGCAAGATTAGGTGAATATGGAAGGGGCACAGGGGTCATGCCATTTTGGGTCAAAAACTGCTGAGCACTCAGCACAGAGTGGGCCCATGTGCTCATAAATCACCCATCATCAATCAATGGTCAAACACATTGAAAGAATCTCCAAAACATATTCACTGAAGCCAAACGCAGTCTCACAACACTAGTTGGTACACTGATGTTGATGGCTTCCTAGAACACTTACCTAGCAGAAAAACCATGTCCTAAAAGGTGCCTGCCTTCCAAAAAAATAATTTGGTTTTTTTTTGTTCCCACACTGTACCCATCCCTAGCTTTCAGCTTCCACTCATACCCACAGATGGTATCACTTTAGCTTGGACAAGCCCAAAGCATCTACTCAGAGCTCTAGAGCTAAAAGCAGTGCAGGGGATGAGCCTGTCACCTCTTCTGTGGACATACTGGAGCAGTTCTCCAAACCCAAGGAATTGAATGTATTACTCTACCCACACTTGGAAGAAACTGGAGTCCAACAACCATTGATCAAAAACATGTCTAGGAAACTGGAGGCTCCCACTAACTGTCTGTTAACAAAACTAATTATTTTATTTGTTTATTTGTTTATTGATTTAAATAACTTTAGGGTATACAGATGGTTTTTGGTTACATAAATGCATTGTATAGCGAAGAAGTCTGGGCTTTAAGTGTACCAATCATCCCCACCTGTACCTGATTGGTGATTTTTTTTTTCATCCCTCCCCCATATGACACTCTCTTCTGAGTTTCCAATGTCCCTTATACCAGTCTATATTCCTTTGCAAATCCTTAGTTTAGCTCCCTCTTATAAGTGAAAACATGGTATTTGGCTTTCCTTTTCTGAGTTAGGTAACACTTAGGATGATTGTCTTTAATTTCATCCAAGTTGATGCCAAAGACATTTTTTTTTAATGACTCCCTGGTGTGTGTGTGTGTGTGTTTGTGTGCCAAAAATGTATACATATTTTAAGAAAGAAAAAAAAAGACTGTATTAAAATTTTAATACTCAATAGGATGATAGGATGAATATACGTATGTTTGACTTCAGCAATTACAAAAGGTGCTCAGAGTGGTTACCATCATCGTCCAGACACTTCTAATTTTGGCGACATCTCTTAAAAAGTGTGTATGTGTATATGCATATGTATATGTATATATATATATATATATATATATATATATATATATGTTTTTTTTGCACCCTTGGTATATCACATTTTTATTATCCAATGATTATTTAATGAGCATTTAAGCTGAGTCTCCATTTTTGTAATTGTGACTAGTGGTGCAATAAACATACAGGCACAGGTGTCTTTTTTTGTAACAACATCTGTTTCTTTGCATAGATACCAAGTAAA
This sequence comes from Tarsius wallacei, assembly GCA_963574415.1. Lineage (NCBI taxonomy): Eukaryota > Metazoa > Chordata > Mammalia > Primates > Tarsiidae > Tarsius > Tarsius wallacei. The sequence goes on from CAUYQG010140461.1 coordinate 15,818, forward strand.
GAGGTTGTTGGATTGAATGGTATGTAACTTCTGGTTCCTTGAGAAATCTCCATAATGATTTCTATAAAGGTTGCACTAGTTAACACTACCATCAGCAGTGTATAAATGTTCCTTTTTGGCATCTGTGCCAAAATCAATTACTTTTTAAATTTTGTAATAATGACCATTCTGACTGATATAGATGCTGTCTCATTGTCTTTTTAATTTGCATTTCCCTGATGATAAGTGATGTTGAGCATTTTTACATGTTTTTGATCACTTAAATATCTTCTTTAGAGAGAAGTATGCTCATGAAGTTTAACCAGGATTTTTTTAATAGGATTATTGGCTTTTTATTGCCGACATGTTTGAGTTCTTTGTAGATTCTGAATATTAGTTCTTTTTGTATATATAGTTTGCAAATATCTTCTCCAATTCTATGAGCTGCCTATTTACTTATCTGATTATTTATATTGCTGTGCAAAAATTTTAAGTTTAACTAAGTCCCACTTGTTTATTTTGGTTTTGTTCTATTTGCTTTTGGGGTCTTAGATCAATTATTTGCCTAAGCTAATGTTCAGAAGAGTTTTTCTCAGGTTTTCTTCTAGGATTTTTAAGGTTTCAGTTCTCACATTTAATTCTTTAATTCATCTTGAGTTAATTTTTGTATACAGTGAGAGATAAGAATCAAGTTTTATTTTTCTGAATGTAGTTATCAAATTTTTCCAGCAACATTTGTTGAATAGGATGTCCTTTCCCTAGTGCATGTTTTTTCTGCTTTGTTGAAGATCAGTTTCTTGTTGGTTTGGGGTTTTATTTCTGAATTCTTTAGTCTGTTCCTTTGGTGTATGTGGCTTCTTTTGTACCAGTATCATGATGTTTTGATTACCGTAGCCTTGTAGTATACATTGAAGTTAGGAATTTGATGCCTCCACCTTTGCTTGTTTTGCTTAGAATTTTTGTTGTTATTCCGCTTTTTGTTTAAATGAATTTCAGAATTTCTTTTTAAAAATTCTTTGTAAAATTTCAGAATTTCTTTTTAAAAATTCTGTAAAAAATTATGGTGGGAGTCTGATAGTAATTTTTTTGAATCTGTAGATTACTTTGGGCAATTTGGTAATTTTAACAAAGTTGGTTCACAAGCATAGTATGTTTTACCATTTCTTTGTGTCCCCTAATCCTCTATGATCTTTTTCATCAGAATTTTATACTTGTAGAAATTTTTTACCTCCTTGGTTACATATATTCCAGACATTTTAGCTTTTTAGCAGCTATTGTAAATGGAATTGAGTTCTTGATTTAATTATCATCCCGGTCACTATTGGTATATAGCAGTGCTACTGATTTGAGTATGATGATTTTACATACTGAGATTTTATGGGATTAATTTATCAAGTCCAGGAGTCTTTTTAGGAGTCATTAGAATGTTCTAGGTATAAGATCATACAAATAGTATACAGTGAAATTTTGATTTTTGTTTTTCCAATTTGGATACCATTTATTTCTTTCTCTTGACTGGTTTCTCTGGCTAGGACTTATAGTACTATATTGAATAGGAGTATTGAAAGTGAGCATCCTTTTCTTGTTCCCGTTTTGAGGAGGAATGCTTTCAAGGTTTTCCTGTTTATGATGATGTTGGATGTGGGTTTCTTATATCTGGTGTTTATTATTTCAAAGAATGTTCCTTCTATGCCTTTTTTGCTAAAGACTTTTATTATGAAGGGATACTGACTGCTCTCCAATGTTCTTTCTGGATGTATTAAAATGATCATATGATTTTTGTTTTTATTTCTTTTTGTATAGAGGATCACATTGATTAACTTGCATATTTCGAACCATCCTTGCATCTCTGGAATGAAATCCACTTGAACATGGTGGATTATTTTTATGATATGCTGTTGGATTGTTTGCTAGTATTTTGTTGAAGATTTTTGAACCTCAGAAATTTGTTTATGAGGGACATTAGTCTGTGGGTCTTTTTTGTTACCTCTTTTCTTGGGTTTAATATTAGGGTAATACTGGATTCATCGAATGAATCAATAAGAATTTGTTTCTTTTCAATCTTATAAATTAGCTTTAGTAAGATTGGTACCAGTTATTTGAAAATCTGGTAGATTTCATCTGTGAATCTGTCAAATCCCAGATTTTTTTTTTTTTTTTTTTGGTTTGGAGACTTTTAGTTACTGATTCACTCTCAATGCTTCTTACTAGTCTGTTCAGAGTTTTTATTTCTTTCTGATTCCAGGCTTGGGGTTGTATGTTTCCACAAATTTGTGCATTTCTTCTGATCATCTAGTTTATTTGCACAGAGATATTCACAGCAATCTCACGTGGTCTTTTGCATTTCTGTTTTATCAGTTGTAAAGTCTCCATTTTCATTTCTGGTTGAGCTGATTTGAATATTCTCGCCTCTTTTCTTAATTAATCTACATAGCAGTCTATCAGTTTTAATTATCCTTTCAGGAAATGAATTTTTCTTTCCTTGACCTTTTTTGTTTGTTTCAATTTTGTTTAGCTCTGCTCTGATCTTTATTATTATTATTTTTTTCTTCTGCTAGCTTTGGGTTTGGTTTGCTCATGTTTTTCTAGTTCCTTGAGGTATGACATTAGTTTGTCAACATGTGATTTTTTAGTCTTTTTAATGTAGGCCTTAAGCACTACAAATATTTCACTAAGCTCAGCCTTCACTGTGTCTCAATGATTTTCATAAATTGGGATGTTGTCTTTCATTTTGAGGAATTTTAGAATCTCCATCTTGATTCCATTGTTGACTCATAGCTCACTTAAAAACATATTGTTTAATTTTTATGTTCTTTGGTTGAGAAAGTTCTTCTTTGAGTTGATTACTACTTTTATTCCACTATAGTCTCAGAAGGTGCTAGATATGATTTCATTTTTTGAGTTTATTGAGATTTGATTTGCAGCTTATTGAATGATCTATCTTGGAGAATATTTCATGTGCTGATAAGAAAAAAAAAATATATACATATATATGCTTTGTAATTTGGAGGTAGAATGTTCTATAGATGTCTGTAGGTGTCTGTTAGGTCCATTAGCTCTAGGGTCCAGTTTAACTCCAATTTCTTTATTGAATATCTACCTTGATGATTTGTCTATTGTTGTTAGTAGAGTGTCAAAGTTTCCCAATATTATTGTATTGTTGTCTCTTTGCTTAGATCTAGTAGAATTTATTTCATAAAGCCAAGAGCTCTAGTGTTAGGTTCATATATATTTAAGCTTTTCATATCTTCTTGTGGAATTGATCCTTTTGTCACTATATAATGATCCTCTTTGTCTTTTTTTTATTGTTGCTTATTAAAAGTCTGTTTTAGTTCATATAAGTATAGCTATTCCTGTTCTTTTTTTTGTTGTTTGTTTCTGTTTGTTTGGAATATTTTCCCCCACACTTCTATACTGAGTCTGTAGGAGTATTTGTGTGTTAAGTGGATCTTTTGAAGATAGGAGACACTTGAAATTTTTTAAAAATTCATTTTCTCAATTTAGATCTTTTAAGTGGCACATTGACACCATGTAAATTTTAGGTTAGTAATAATGTGTAAGATACTGTTCCATTTATCATGTTGATTGGTATCTGGCTGCCTTTTTTCCTCCTCTGTTGTGTTGGTGTTCTATTAGCCCTTGAGCTTTATGATTTTTAGTGCTTCCCTATTGATGTGTTTAGAACTTTTGTTTCTAGACTTAGAACTTCTTTGAGTGCTTCTTGTAGAGGAATCCAGTGGTGACAAATTCTCCCAGCATTTGCTTGTCTGAGAAAAACTTTACTTTTCTTCATTTATGAAGCTCAGTTTTACAGGATACAAAATACTTGGTTTATGGTTACACTGACCGAGGAGATTGAAGATTAAGCAGGATTTCCTTTGAGAAGTAGTGTGCTGTCAGTCTGACAGGTTTAGTTTTATAAATTATTCAATGCTTTTGTATCAGTGCTCTTGAAAATCTTTGTTTCACATTAGCCTTGCATAACCTGATGACGATATTCCTTGGAGATGACCTTTTTGCCATGAATCTTCCAGAAGTTCTCTAGGCTTCTTATATCTGGATATTTAAATCTCTGGCAAGGCCAGGGACGTTTTCCTCATTTATTCCCTCAAATAGGTTTTCCAATCCTGTTTCTTTCTCTTCTTCCTCAGGAACACCTAAGACTCTTAGATTTAGACAATTTTCATAATCCTGCATTTCTTAGAGACTTTGCTCCATTCTCTTGATTATTTTTTCTTTATTGTTGTTTAATTGGGTTCATTTGAAAGCTTTGCCCTCAAGTTCTGAGATTCTTTTTTTTCTACTTGTTGTAATCTAATGTTAAAATTTTCCAATGCATTTTGTACTTTCCTAAAGTAGTCTTTATTTTCAGAAGTTCAGCTTTTTTGTGTGGTGTCTATCTCTTTGCAGAAATTTTCATCCATGTCCCAAATAAGTTCTTTAAAAATATGTTGGTTTTCAACTTTCTTTTGCATCTCATTGAGCAATTTTATTTGATTTTTAATTTTTTATTATAAAGACATGAGCAATTTTATAAGCAACCTTTTGAATTTCCTCTCTGGAATTCTAAAGATTTCATTTTGGCTAGGGTTTATTGTTAATGAGTTTGCTCAGTTTTTTGAGGGTGTTGAAAAACTCCATGTTTCTTAATGCCAGAATTATTTTTCTGGGTAGACTATTTCTTTGTATTACTGCTAGTATTTTTTTTTCTTTTGTCCCCTCTTAGGCATATGACTTTAACGCATATGGCTTATACATACTTAGCTTTGGCTCTAGGGCTTTCAGTGGTATGGTCTTGGTATGAGTTTCTTGATTATAAAGAATCTTTGTGCAATTCCTTTCCCAGATGCTACTAGAAGTAGCAACTGTTTTGTACATATTTAGAGTTACTGTCTCTCATGAGTACAAGAGGAGCCATAAGTTTATCATTCTCCTCAATGAAGACCAGCTTTTAATAAATACCAAAGATCCCCAATCCCATAGCATTGTTCAAGAAATGTAAAGTTGAGCAGTCATCCCATACTTCTCCATAAAGCCCATCTCTCCCCAGCACTCACCCAGGAATGATAATCCTGGACAGCTACCTTCTCAGGCCCAGGTAGTGATTAACCCTGAGTCTGTTCATCCACATACTAGAAACTTACCAAAACCAAGATGAGTAGCAAAACTGAGAAACAGACCCAAAATGCTCTTACCTCTCATCCTCCTGGTGCCCCTTAGCTGGGAATGACAAATATAACCAATACTTAACTTACATTAGCCAAATTATCAATGGACATATGACCTGCCATATTAAGTAATAACTGAAGTTATCATATTTAAGGATACCAATTCTAGGATTTTAGACTGTCTGACTGCATTGTAATAGACATGGTCAATAATACAGAAAGTACTACTTCATAAAGAAAATCACTTCCCAGCTCTTGACTCCTGCTGACCTATTGAGTGAAATGGGGGCAGGTAAACACTTACCTCTACAGATCAAACAGTGAAAATATTTCATTACAGGTAAAAAAAAGAAGACCTTACTAAGCAGGACTTTGCTTTCTGCACTTCTGGAGGAGAAAGTGGAGGCTGACACATAAAGCAGAGTGACCTGTGTCTTGAAGAAGTTGGTTTTCTTCAAATGAAAAAGAAATCATGACAAAAACAAACCAAAAAATTATCTAGAGCTGAAAGAGTTTTACTGCTGATATGTGTATTATAAGCAGCTTTAGTCACAGCTGTTAATGCAGGTATCATCGACAGTAATTTGGAATGGATAAGCAATATGTTAATCTTTTAAATAAAACACATGTATTGTGTAAGTCATGTACTCCTGTTACTTGGACTTTTGTTCTTATATAATAAAAAAAGAGTTTTCTCTCCCATACTCTTATTGCAGAATCATGTTGTATTAAGTATGATTTGCTTCTCTCACAACCCACTTAAAAGTCATAAGCATCAGTGTTGACTTAGTTTTCTCTAGTTGGTCCTTATTTGGAAGCAGCATAATCAAGAGGAAAGTCAGCAGTCAGTGACTTTTCTGTGTCAAATGCTTCTCAGACTGGGTAATTTATCTTTCTGGACTAGATTATTTCAATGATGTTGGGTTATATTTACATTGTCATATAAATTCTGGCCAATGTTTGTATATGTATTCAAACTTTTAGTGCCTCTTTTTGTCATGATGTCACTTGCAAGAAGTTGATCAATTGAGAAAGTCTAGAGATACAGATTTTCAACATTTGGAGATTGTTTAATTGAGTCATATGTAGTTGTATGACAGGTTCTTCTTGGTCTTTTAGTGGTTATATAATCATGGCAATTATCTGACAGAGTAGCTTCCCAGAAGCTTAAAAAACTGAATAGAATGCAACACAACAAGATGGTGAACACTGTGACATACACAGCAATAATTAATACTTCATATAACATACTTTGGAACAAGAAATCTAAATGCCCCAACACATGTTAAGAGAACAAATTCCATTCGCCATGAAGATAAAACTTAGAGAATGAAGTTGCTTTTTTTAAGGCAATGCATAGCCTGTTTCATCTTGCCAATTTTATCTATCCAAGTACAACAAGAAGCATTAGCAAAGACATAGACACCATCATGACTTTTCAGCAGAAAATCTAGAGCAATATCCAGGCAATCCTCCATATCTGTGGGTTCCACATTCATGAATTCAACCAACTGTAGATGAAAAATATTTGGAAAAAATAAATTGCACCTGTACTGAGTATATGTAATTTTTTTCAAGCCATTATTCCCTAAACAATGTTGTTAACAACCGTTTACATAGCATTTACCCTGTATTAGGTATTATAAGTAATTAAGAAATGATCTAAAGTATACAAAAAGATGTGCATGGATTATATGCAAATACTACACCACTTTATATTAGGAACTTGAGCACCTGTGGGTCTTGGTACCTGTGGGAGGTTCTATAACCAATTATACAGGGATATTGAGGTAGGGATGTAATTGTTTTTGTCAGTAGTCATGTTAATGAGTTCAAACTGACCTGAATTCCATCTAAGGCAGAGGTGATATCTTTAATTACTCCTATTAGAGTCACTCATCATGTTAGTTTAGCTGTTCTTATTTGTATGATTAACACCATTGGAAATATTATCTTGATTGTTCACATACAAATGAATTACTAATCTACATGTGTAGAGTATTTGGATAATCAAGATTGCACTCGTTTTGGAGTTTGTGGCTGAGTCAATATTTCCAGACATGTTGAATTTTAGAATCAAGTTTCTGTGTGCAGACAAATCTCTGAATATGATTACTAAATTGTGTGAGATATTATTAGTCTGAAGAAAACAAGAACTGGTATCCTGGTTGCTACGAAGTAGTATATGCTGGGGGTACTTAGGGATGTGGGAAACAAAGGAATTGTTTACAACACCAAATCAAAATTAAATACTGGCATTAGTTTGGTAACATATTTAGATCTCTATTAATTTATTCTCCATAGCAAGTACTTAGTTTATTTCCCCAGGAAGATTGTTGAATTCATATTTATAATTACCTACATTCTGATCAATAGGTTTTGATTAATAAGTTTTTAATAATTGTTTCTTCTTCTGGGAGGGAATGACACTAAAAAATCCAGACGGTGATTTGTTTAAAGTCATTTGTCTAGATAGTTACAAGTGGCAAACTTTCAATTGTAATGTCCTGTGGTCTCATTTGATGATTTCAGAATTTCAGAATTATCCAGAAACTTTTATCGTTGGGATATGGTGATGGATGTCACATCAAAAAGTAGGCAAAATTGAGGGCAGTGACTACTATTTAGGATAATTGAAGAATGGTGCTAAAGTTTGTATGTTTTTATCTAGCAAACATATAAAAGAGGAAGGAAAAAAAGGGTCATTATAGGTGGGCACCAACAAGAAGTCTGTAGAAAATGGGAAAAGAACAATTACAAACAACAAAATAAGAAATAAAATGGGTACTATAGATAAGACAAGGTTTGACGTCATGAGTGGTAGTGGTCCACTATCTGACTGAAGAAAAGGAACTGGATTGAAAACATTTGAAGTTGCTCTAATAGCCTTTGAGAATCTGCCTATTGTCCATGTACCATCTTTACATTTTTTCCATGAGTATGTTGACAGATGACTCATTACACAAAAAATTATCTCAGCTGCTTTTATAAAGTCTATCATCAGTATTGATCTGAAATAGTAAAAACTTAGTATGTATTATAATGAGCAATTCCATGAAGAAATTTATCTAATATCTATTAGAATTCATTTGGTATCCCCAAGAGGCTATCCTTGGAACATGATGAGATCAGGCATGTTCAGGGTGGTGAGTTACCTTTGGAACCTGTAAGTTACCTTTGGAACATGTGAATATCATTTTAGCTGAAAGATAAGATTTGAGAATGAGACACTCCAAGAGACTTCAGTCTTAGAGGGGTTCCAATCTTAGAGGGTTCCCAATTTTTTGTGGCTTTTCCTTTGATTCTTATAGTGAGGATTTGAGAAAGATCCTCTCAAGTCATATGCAGAGGGAGGAAAAAAGGAATCATTGTGAAACATGAGGAGATCCTTATCAGTGGCAAAGGTCTACACTCCAAGAAAGAATTTCAATTGTAAGATTTGCATTAGAGTATAATTATGCAATAATGTCCCAAGTGGAAGAAGTAAATTTCTCCTTGCTCCAGTCTCTCCATCTTTCCTGGATGGAAAAAAAAAGAAAAACAAAATAACCAGAAAAACATTCTTAGTAAAAAAAAACAGGGCTTGAGGAAAATAGATTGAGAATGTTACAAGCAAAAAAAGGAGCAAGGCCTGTGGAGAAAACAGCTAAACCACTGGAGAAAGGGCAGAAAGACTTGTGAAAGTCACAATTCTAAGATATAGCAGTACTGAAAAATGGAGATTAAATCTGAAGTATATAGAAAGTTCCTACTAACATCTTATCACCACACTAACAAGGCCCCGGGTTAATTACAGTGGATTACAGCTGAAATACTTAGAAGATTCAGACTTTCTTTTGAGAGTAGTATATATAAGAAGGACTCAAAAGAAAGGAAGAGAAAAATTAAAAACATTGAAAGTTAAAACAAACATTATATACATTATTCATTTAATAAAACAACCCAAGTTCTAGATACGTTACAATAATTTTTAGTAAAGATCTATTTATACCAATTTCTGTTAGCTAGCTTTCAATAAAAGCAATTTAAAGTATGCCAAAAGACAAGGAAAAACGGTCTGAAAAGATAAAACAAGCATCAGAATCATATTGAGATATAAAATAAATAGTGTAATTGTAAGACAGGGAATTTAAAATATATGATTTAAAACAACAAAAAAAAAAATACAGGATGTGGGGCTTTAAGATGGCTGAATAGAAGCTTCTGGTGCTTGTCTTTTCCACAAAGAAGACTCAGAATATCAAGCAGTTTATCACACTTCTAATGAATCACCTGAGAAAGAATGCTGGACTTCAACAGAGAAGGAACAGTAAACACCTTAGAGACATTTCTTGACAAGGAAGGCTGCAAACCAGCCTACATGGGTTAGGACCAGTTGGGATCTTGGAGAAGATCTCCAATGCAGGGAAAATGGTCTACCCATGGTCCACATTCCCACGGTAGACTCCTGCAAGTCTAGCTGTAAAAGAGTCCCTCAACCCAGGCAGTTCCTGAGACTAATATAGGGAGCCGCCTGGGGATCATGCAAAGGCAGTGCTCTAGCAAGGGAGCTCATGCTGGGTCCCACATACCTCCTGAGTCTTAAACAGCTACAGCAAGGTATCATTTTGAGAGACCAACATCCACCAGAGTGCATCTTTCTTTGGGGGCCACAGATAGGCCCCCTTCTATCTCTACATCTCTCAAATCCTGTTGACATCCTTTGCCCACAACCAGGGACTGGCTGATGCCAGCAGAGCTGAAGAGAGAGACATTGGGAACAACCACACCACTTCAAGTCACAGGGCTGGTGAGGACTTACAAGTGCCCTGAAGAAAAACGACCCTGCTTGCAGTCACTATCTAAGACGGAAACACATACTTCCCAGCTGCATGCTTATAACTGCTGTCATTGAAAGCAACACTACTCTCCTCAGTAGGACCGCAGCACAACTGCTGTCATGCCTAACCCAGATTTCTGCTGGAGGCCAATGGATTTCCTCACCCTTTCAACAACCAGCAGCTACCGACTGCATGCATGAATAGGAGCCTGAAGATAGTGCCCCCCACCCCCAACCTAGCTCCACCTTCTCTAGTGCCTGGACACACCTTCTGTGGGTCTTGGGATCACCCTGCCTCATCCACCACCATTAGCACCTGAACACTCCTCCTAAAGACCTGAGAATGGACTCATTCATACTACCACTGCCCCTCTATGCTGCCATGGGTCCCACAGGCTCAGAATGTTGCTGCCACCACTAGGGCATTAGGACTAGCCAACCTGACGTTCCCAACCCAGCAAAACTTTGCCACAGATTCCACTAACTGCACCTTACAGCCACTGAGGAAATCACAGACATTGCTAATGTTGATTACACCTAAAGAAATCGTTTGGATTCTACACTACTGCATGAACCAAGTGACTTACCCAACAATACTATATGTATATAGGTAGGGAAAAGTCCTCATCTACTAAAGTAAATTCAAAAAATTGAAAGAGGTGAATGTTACACCGGATGCACAGATACCAATGTAAGGACACAATGAATATTTAAAAAGCAAGGAAATCTGAAGCCTCCAAAAAACCAAAATAATTCATCACAAATTCCAATAAAGCAAAAACGTATCAAATCATAGAAAAAATATTCGAATTAATGAAATTAAAGAAGCTCAGTGAGATAAAAGTCATCTAAAAAGCAATACAAAGGAATCCAAAAATTGTTTACAATATAAATTTGAGGCTACCACAGAAATAGATATTATAACATTTCTATTTAAAACGCATGTAATATTACCTTAAGGTTTAATTTTTAAATAAAAATCCCACTAGTATTGCCAGACTGCAAAACGGAAACTATAATTTACAAATAACAAATTTGCACAACCTTTACAGTTATTTAATATTTTTCTTGAGGTTTTGTGCATTTTGTACAAGATTTGAAAATTTTGAATAAAAGCAAAGTCACATTTTTATTTTTATGACATATTTTGCAAAGATTTGCAACCTTGATAATTATTTCAGATTTTATTGAAAGGTTAAATGCACTAAATATTGCTTTAAATGATGTTTTTTTAAAAATGCATTTACCTTTGAATTTAATACACAAGATCATTCTTATAGAAGTATTTTGATTAAGCAGTGGAGATGCTGTTGCAATAATATTGGGAAGGCAGAAGAAACCGTTTCTAATAAATGTAATTCAAAAAAGCTATGTGTATGATTCATTGAATTCTAGTGTTCATATTCTATGTTGTATTTTATGATAGTTTTATACTAATGGCAGATTACATGCCTGGAGCAAAAGTTACTTTATTCAAATGATGAATTAAAATACGTAAAGAAATACATATTAATTGTAGAGCTTGGAAACATAGCAATTTTTTTTAAAAATTTAGAATAGTGGGGTACATGTGAGGATTTACTACCTAAAAAAATGGCATGTTTGGGGGCCTCTAGTGAGTTCTCTCTTTCCCTGGTAGTGGACTATTCTTCATTTTGACTGTGTAGTATTCCATTGTGTATATAGCACATTTTCTTTATACAGCTTGCTTTCTATGACATACGGGTTGGTTTCATGTTTTTGCTATTGTGAATTATATTTCAATGAACATATGTGTGCAGATGTCTTATTGGAAGAGTGATTTCTGTTTTTCTGGGTATATTCTCAGAGGTGGGATTGCTGTATCATATGTTGGCTCAATTTTTAGTTCTTAGATAAAATGCTACACTGCTTTTAACAAAGGTTTAACTAGCTTATATTTCCATCAATAGTGTAGTGTAAAGGTGTTTTCTCCAATCTCACCAACACTGCTTTTTTTTATTTTTAATGAAAACCATCCTTAAAGTTTTAAGTGGTATCTCATTGTAGTTTTGATTTGCACTTCTCTGGTGATTAGTGAGGATGAGCATTTTTTTTCATATTTACACAATGGTTTTTAAAGACAGAATGAAGGACACACAAGAAACTTTTATTGGAATTGTTTGAGATTGTTTTATTTTTGTATAGTTTTATGGTATCTTTATTTTTTAAAAAAATTAAATATAATCAATAAAGATAACTTTAGTTTATATTGATTGAACACAACTACACTCTGGGATTTGTGTAAAGTATTGAATATATATTTTTTCAATTTTTTGCATTAAGTCATAGCTTACACCCATAAGTCACACTTTGAAATGCTCATTTCTGTTTTTTTTTTTTTTATTTTAAGTATGTGAGTTACAATTAAGGATTAGGTAGATAAGTGGTCATCATACAGATAAAGTGTGGCTTCCTTTTTGGCTCCACTTTGCCAGGTTTGAGATGAGGTATCTTTATTGATGTTATGTCCTCTCCCTCTTCTCTGGCAGTGTTGCATTATTGCCAAAACTCTTCCAATATTATTATGATAAATGTTCAGTGTACACTTATGGGTGAGAACATTTGGTATTCCACTATTTGTTTCTGTGATAGTTCACTGAATATGATAGACTCTAAATCCATCCAAGTTGCTAATAAATATATATAGCCTGATAGCTTTAGCCAAAATCAGGGTATAGAAGAGGCGTATTGTTCCAGAATGTTGCTTATGCATTTTTGTAGTCAATACCTCCACTTTCCTTCAGATTCTAATATTTGTTGTTAAGGTATCTGTTCCTAAAGTATGCTGTTGAAAGAATGTCATACAAATAAAATCATATAGTATGCAGCTTTTTAGGTCTGGATTATTTCAATGAACAAAATGAGTTTGAGATTCATCTATATTTGTATATGCAGCAAGAGTCCATTCCTTTTTGTGGGAGAACAATTTCCATTGTTTAGATTTAAATGTATTATATTTTGCTTATTTATTTCAGAGTTGAGGGACATGTACTGATTTCAATTTTACTAATTGTTAGTAAAATTGATTCCATTTTTAAAAATGGAATTGTTAGTAAACTATAAACAACATAGCATTTTATGTGAACATGGGTTTTCATTTTTTTTTTTTTTTAGTCTGTTGAGGCTATCATAACTAGGTGCTTGCAAAACTAGAAAAGTAATGTCTATTTCCACAGTTCTGAAGGCTGGAAGTTTGAGATAAAAGTGCCAGAATGGTTGGGATCTGATTAGGCTTCTCTATCTGGCTTGCATACAGCCACTTTTTGATATATAGTATTTCCTTAGTATTTGCATGTGTGCTTGAAGAAAGGGAGAGAAAGAAAGAGATAGAGAGAGGAAGAGAAAGAGGGAGAGATTTTTTTCTCTTCTCATAGGCCATTAATTGCATCATTTATGACCCAGTCTTATAACCTAAAGTCACATTTCCAAATACTGTCCCATTGGGGTGTCAAGGCTTTAACATTTTATTGGTGGAGAGAACACAACTATTAAGTATATATTATACTAATATCATTTTGCCAAATTTCTGAAAGTGAAATTTCTGAATCATACGATAAGTGTTATATAGAACCTTATCAGTACCTGAATAATTTTTACTTGAGAAATGTATCATTTTGTATTTCTTCAAACATGTCAAATTTTTATACTTCCATTGATAGTGCTTAGTATTGCCTATTTTTAAGTATATTATGACTATGTTTTAGTTTGTTTTTTATTAATTAGCAAATGATATTTTTCAATCATTTGCCATAGCATTTAATTTTTGATAATGTATCTGTTCAATTTTAAATTAGCTTAGTTTATTTATTGTGTTTTGAGTTTTCTTTTTATATTCTGTAGATTTTTTTTATAAAATAAATAACTTACCTCATGCTTTAATGTTTTCTTAAAAATTTTAGTATCATGGCTATTGTGAAAGGAATTGTGTTATTTATTTGGCACTCTGTCTGCTTGTTGGTAGTGTATAGAACTGTCTTTTGCACATTGATTTTATATCTGAAGACTTTAGTAAAGTCAATTATCAGTGTTAGGAGATTTTTGACAGACTCTCTAGGGTTTTCAAAATATGGAATCATGTCTTCTGCTAAGAGGGATAGCTTGATGTTCTTTATTTTTTAAATTTGGATACTCCTGATTTCCTTATCTTACCTGATTTTGCTGGTTAGGACTTCCAGCATTATGATGAAAAGGAGGGGTGAGAGTGAGCACCAATGTCTTGTTCTTATTCTCAGGGGGCATGCTTCCAATTTCTGCCCATTGAGCAAAATGTTGGCTATGGGTTTATCATAGGTGACTCTTACTGTTTTAAGGAATGTTCCTTCTACGCTTAGGTGCTCAAGGTTTTTTTATCAAGAAGTGATGCTGGATTTTGTTGAATGCTTTTTCCACCTCTAATGATATAATAATGTGGTTCTTGGTTTTACATCTGTTGATGTGCTGAATTACATTTATGGTCTTGCAAATTTTGAACCAGTCCGACTTCCCTGGAATGAAGACCACTTAGTCATGGTAGATGATCCTTAAGATGTGTTGCTGGATCCCATTGCTAGAATCTTATTTAGAATGGTTGAATCTATGTTTATCAAGAAGATTGGTTTGTAATTATCTTTTCTTGTTGGGTTTTTGCCAAGTTTGGGTATCAGTATAATATTGACTTTATAAAATGAGTTGGGGAGAAATACCTTGACATCCACCTAACCAAAGAAGTGAAAAACCTTTAAAAAGAGAATTACCAAACACTGCTCAAAAAAATCAAGAATGACACAAACAAATTAAAAAATTTTCCATGCTCATGGATTGGAATAATCAATATTGCCAAGATGCTGATTCTTCCAAGGCAATCTACAGGTTCAGTGCATTACACATCAAATTGCCAACATCATTGTTCTCAGATTTGAAAACAGCAATGCAGAAATTTGTATGGAAACAAAAGGGCCAAAAACATCCTCAGAAAAAGGAACAAAGTGAGAGGTATCACACTTCCAGACTTTAAACTTTACAAGAAGTCTACGGTGACCAAATCAACCTGTTATTGGTATACGATAGGCACATAGACCAATGGAACAGAACAGAGGTTCCAAAAGCAAAACAGTCTCTCAACCAACTCACCTTCGACAAAACCACCAATAACAACTACTGTGGAAAACAGAACATATTTTGCAAATGGTGCTGGGAACACTGGCAGACCACATGCAGAAGGATGAAACAGAACTGCTACCCATCATCATATTAAAAAATCAACTCTAAGTGGATCAGACATCTAAATGTAAAACCTCAAACTATAAGAATCCTAGAAGAAAATGTAGGAAACACTCATGCACATTGGAGTAGGCAACCAATTCTTGACGAAATCTCCAAAAGTGAATGCCCTAAAAGCTAATATAGACAAATGGGATCTCAACATACTATAAAGTTTTTACACAGAAAAGAGAGAGGAAGAGAGAGAGAGAAAGAGAGAGAGAGACAGATAGCACACAGGCATGCTGGGATACAATCCACAGAATGTGAAAAAAATAACTGCTAATTATGTATCTGATGAAGGCCTAAACTCCAGGATCTACAAGAAATTCAAACAAGTTGAAAGGAAAACAAAATAAATAGCCCTATTAAAATGTGGGCAAAGGACATGAATAGACACTTTTCAAAAGAAGGACAGATATGGGGAAAAAATGCTCAGCCTCACTAACCATCAGAGAAATGCAAATAAAAACTACAATGAGATACCACCTGACTCCCGTAAAAATGGTCATTATTAATAAATAATAAAAACAACAGATGCTGGTGCCAGTGAAAAGGGAATGTTTCTACACTGTTGGTAGGAGTACAAACTAGTTCAACTCGTATGAAAAGCAGGGTGTCAATTCCTAAAAGAACTAAAAATTGGCATTTTATACATTCTAGAAATCCCTCTTCTGGGAATATACCCAGAGGAACATGGATGATTCTACGAAATAGACACCTGCATATGCATGTTGATAGTCACACTATTCAAAATAGCAGAAACATGGAATCAACCCTACTTCCCATTAAAAATGGACTGGATACAGAAAATGCAGTAAATGTACAAGTGGAGTATTACACAGTCAAAAAGTATTATAAAATCATGGTCTTCACAGTAAATTGGAGAAAGTTGGAGACCATTGTACTAAGTGCTCTATCACAGAAACAAACAACAGAATACCACATATTCTCACTCATAAGTGGGACCTGAACATTAATCACATTAGCACACGGGTGGTATTGTCAGTTGCTGGACATTGCCAGGGGTGGGAGGAAAAGGGTGGCACATAACAACACAAGGGATACCTAGTCCCAAACCAGGGGAAGTAAGGACCAGATGGAGACCCAAACTTCACCTGCATGCAGCCTACTTGAATAGTTAATCCTGATTTGTACCCCATATCTCTATAATAAAGCATAATAAAATATAAAAAAATTAATTTCAATGAAATCTAATTTTCAATTTTATGCATTATGGATGATGCTTTAGGTAAACTAATGTCATTCAAATTTTTCATGTTTTCTTCTAAAAATTTAATTGTTTCAGTTGTTACCTTTTGGTCACAATCTGGTTTGAATTAGTTTTTATGTGGTACATCTATGAATACTCATGTATCTTCAATAGTCCTTTTCTTTTTTTTTTTTTTTGAGTTGGAGTCTCATTCGGTCGCCCAGACTGGAGTGCAGTGGCCGCTCCCGGCCACTGCAGCCTCGACCTGCTGGGTTCCGGCGATCCTTCCGCCTCAGCCTTCCAAGTAGCTGGAACTACAGGTGCACTACCACACCCGGCTACATTTTGATTTATTGTAGAGATGATGTCTCACCAAGTTGCCCAGGCTGGTCTCGAACCCGCGGGCTCAGGCAATCCACTCACCTCAGCCTCCCAAGGCGCAGGATTACAGGCTGAGCCACCAAGCCCGGCTATAATCCTTTTCTTAAAGCAGACTACTTTTGATCAATTTGATTGCTTTTGTATTTTATCTTTGTCTGTGTATTCTTCAATGCTACACTTTCTTGGCTAGTGTAACCTTAAAGTAAGTCAGGAAATCAGTGAGGAATGCTTTAACTTTACTTTTTTTTTTTAAATAATTTATGCACATATAATTTTTTTGAAGTATTGTGGCCACATCCAAGAAAGTTTATTCTCTCATAGTTCTGAAGGCCAGAAGTCTGAAATCAGTCTCTCTGGACCCAAAGCAAAGTATCTTCAGGATCACCCTCCCTTTGAAGCTCTAGGGGAGAATCCTTCCTCGCTTCTTATAAACTGTCCTAACTTGAAGATTTTAGAATCAGTTGGTCATTTTAAAAATTCTGTTTTAATTTTGCCTGCAATTGTGATTAATTTACATAAAAGTTTAGGGAAGTTTATTAATATTGAACCTTCCAATCTATAAACATAATGGTTCAATATTAGATTATTTTTTGATTCTTTGCAATGTTCTGTGGTTTTAAACATACAGATCTTGCATATTAAAGACTGGGTGAAGCCAGTTAAGGCTTCGTGCCTTCTGCTGGGCTCCTCCTCTCCAAGACTTTCCCATGACTGAGATTTCCTCAGGGCTTTCTGCCTATCCTCTTTCATGTGTGAACACCTTGTGATGACCTTGGAGAAGAGCCCACAGGTAGATACATGTTCCCTTTGTGCCTGTGACTTCCAGCATTCTATATTCTCATGGCAGTTCACACACAGTCCTTAGCAATAAAGTTAAAACCTTATCAATATTTGTATTTCAAACTTATGCAGTTTGCAGAAGCATCTATTCCATGTAAATGAGTTTTCATATCTTTCTTTCTTTAAAGATTCTTAATTTTCCTTAGATTTTGGTATAATTGATAACCTTGTGAATGTATTTCCCTAATGGGTTGAAGAAAAATTAATTTTTTAAAAAAACTTCAGCATTTTAAAAAGTATTACGCTTCTGAGAATAATACTCTTTCCTCCTTTCTATACCCTAAATAGAAGTAAGGTGTTCTGGCAATAAAACTTTTATTACATAGTCACATAAAAATTTCAATATTTCTTTCTGAAAAAATTGTTAACAGCAATGTTGAAGAAATAAGCATTTATTCTTTATATGTTAAATCCTATTCAGTGATTAATATTGTGAAGAAAATATTAAACAGGTTTAAGAGAAAAGAATCTGAAGTAATTTGGCTATAGCACCAAATAACTGCTCTGACATTTACAAATTAAATGAAAATCACTAAATTTTTCTGAAATTCATTTTTTCCTTCTAAAATGGAAATCATAATAACCAGCTCATAATTTTCTTGGGACTAGTTGAGATCATATATATAAAACATTTTTCATTTTTTAAAAAAGCATATTTTTTGCTCAATAAGCTGAAGACAGTGATTTGATTAGATTGTTTCAGAGTGTAAGTTTTCTTCTGTATTAACCTTGACAAAATTAAAATACATAGAAAGTTATTTTATATTAATTATCTTATTTTGGTCTAAAACTATTTCTTAAGTTTAGAAAACAAGAAGGTCATTGTTATATATTCATCATACCTGCTATGTGATACATAATGTTTTACATGTAGGAAATATATCAGTTAATCAAACAGACAAATATATCTGCCCTTATAGTTTCTAGTTATATTAAGCAATTAAAAACAAGACAATAAACTTTTTCATTTTTGTCTTTCAAAAAATTATTATTTTTATAACTCTGGGTCAACAGGTTTTGTGTATCGATCACTTGTACCTCAATGACAACCTCAGTTGTATTCTTTTTACTATGAATTTCTGTATAGTCAGAATTTTACTGTCTCTTCCTATTTAACTTTGAAATATAAACTCTACATTGAATGTTAGTTCCCTTAGACCTATTGTCATACATTCTAGATATTATGCATTGCCTGATTTGCCTGGTAATATATCCACAAGGCTACATAATAACAACCTCAGGCCCTGCCAATTACGTCTTGCCGATGGCAAACTCCCTGAGCTGTGCTTAAAGCCCTTACCAAGATATCATTCCTCAATCTTTCATGGATCTTCCTAAAATTAGTTTACTGGGAACTCAAAAATTGACTGAAACTCCTGCCCAGTATTATACATGACTTCTTCTTGAATGCTGTGAACACCTTGTATATTTTTCACAGTCTACCTAGTTTCCACTTTTCCTTGCCCAAAATGTCCTCTTGTGTCAATCAGAAACCCTAAATACTACAAAAAAATTAAGATTATCTCAAATAAGAATGTTATCAAGAGTGTTTTTCTTTCGAGTCAAGATTTCATTCTGTCACTCAGGCTTGAATGCAGTGGCGTGACCCCCATAGCTCACCATACCTTGTACTACTAGGCTCACTTGATCATTTTAGCTCAACTTCCTGAATAGATGGAACTACAGGTGTGCACCATCAAACTTGGCTAATTTATGTTTGTTTGTTTGTTTGTTTTTTGTAGAGACAAGTTATTTCCATGAGTTCAGGCTAGTCTTCAACTCCTGGACTCAAGTAATCCTTCGACCTTGGCCTCCCAAATTGCTGGGCTTTATAGATGCAAGCCACCATGTCTGGCCAAGAGATCTATTTTGATACTTAAAAGTATCCTTTGCAAAACTTAAACAGTTACAAAATCATTTAGACCTATTTCAGTTAATGAAGAACAATTCTGGAAACTTACTATCTGTAATGCTGCATTTTGGATTATGTAAGAGGTATATTTTTATTTCCTCTTCCTTTCAAGATCTCATTAAATCCTTGTATAGAATGTAAAAGAAATTAAAAATCCCAAATTTGAAATATTAATGGAAAACCATTAGTGAAAAAGAGATTTAAAAAATAGATAATTGTAATAATGCAATTATTGCCCATATACCATTTTTTTAATTTTTGCATGATTAATTATATATTTTTTAAATTTTGCCAATAATTTATAATTATTTCAAATGCCAGGGCAATGCAAAAATAATAAAATATTATTTTCCCCATCTCATATATTCCCATTGTTTTCTTAAAGCAAACAACTTATGCCTTTGATATGTATGCTGTTTTATATTTTGCTGTATTCATTTAAAAATATCCAAGCATATAACAGGATAGAATTTTGGTTACTGTTGTTATACCATTATAGGTTTTGCAAAACCAGAAGCAAGCCATAAACATTCATATCAAATTTAACGTTCTTATTTTATATTGTAATTTTAGTTCACACTTTTTAGCATATATACTGTATTCTAATAGAATATATAAAGTTTGAGTATTGTTATATTAATAGATATTTGACTTCCCTCCATTATTTTTGTCATAGAATACATTAATAAGCGACTTTATACATCTACTCACATACAGTTGTGGTTGAATTTAAAACCATTGACTGCCAAAAAACTGTGTCCAAGGTTCAAAAGACAATGAAATACTTATTTCAATAAATATTGCTAGGTTGCCTTATAAAAGATAATAATCAATTCACACCAGCATTGTGTTTAAATAATATTTGTTTCTTTGTCCACACATTTATCTGTTAGAATTTTTGAGAGAAAAACATACTTTATTTAAATTTGGACAGTAATATAAAACATTATTGTTTTTACAAATTATTATTGCATTTAATTTTTAAAGCCAACTTATAGTCAACCTATAGAGTATGTTTGTGCATTGATATGTACAAACGCATATAAACATCTCAACATCTGAGACTGTAAATATATAATATATCTAGAAATATTGGAAGACAGAAGAAAAAAGAGGCACAGTTTAGAGGGTGGATATGCTTCTCTGTGACAATAAAAAAAGCTTAAGTATATTATTAAGTCACATACATTATCAGTAGATGTTCAGAAAAATAGAGATATTTTGTTGTTGTTGGGAGCAGAAACTTTCATTCTTTTACGTCTCCTTGTCCTCTACTCTACTTGAACACTGTTAATGAAAAAGAGGACTGGATTAAAAAAATGTAGTACATATACACAATGGAATACTACGCAGCCATAAGAAAGAACGAAATCATGAATTTCGCAGCAACCTGGATGGAACTAGAGTCCATAATACTGAGTGACCTCTCACAGAAACA
>CAUYQG010140462.1:0-11040 GCA_963574415.1 Tarsius wallacei
ACCTGTAGTTCTGGCTACTTGGAAGGCTGAGGCAGAAGGATCACCTGAACCCAGCAGGTTGATCGCTGGGGTGGCTGTGAGCATGCCACTGTGCTCTAGCCTGGGTGACAGAGTGAGGCTCTAATTCAAAAAGAAAAAAAGAAAATCTTTGTACTCAAAATGAACAGCATCTCAAGATGAGCAACAAACAATTCACAGGATAAGACAACAAGGATCACCTACTTTTTCAGCCAAAAATGTCACTCACATGATTATTGCTATGAGTTGCTATGGGCAAATTTTAAAAGGTACCCCAAAATTAACAGACTTCAGTGATGCAGGTGTGCTAGAGTTTTCTTACTGCAGTGAGTTCTCAAAGTGAAGGTAAGAAGACTTTTTTTTTTTTTTAATACACTCCTCATCTCCTTAAGATTCCAATTATTCAAAGGAGATAGAGGTTACAGCCTGGACATGTACATTCTAAAACCTCCTCCAAGACCTAGGATATAACATGCCCAGATACCCACCACACTCTATTATATACTGAGCCCCTCCTATGGTTTGGATGTTGTACCTTCCAAATTTCATGTTGAAATATGATATCCAGGGTACCTGATCTCAAACCAGGCTAAGTGAGGACCAATGGGAGGCCCAAACTTTATCTGTACGATAGCCACTTATGTACCTAACTCTGAATTGTACCCCACATCTTTACAATAAAAAAAAAATATATGATCCCCAATGTTGGAGGTAGGACCTAGTGGGAGGTGTTAGGGTCACAAAGGAAGATATTTCATGAATGGCTTGGTGCCATTCTCATGATAATTAGCGAGTTCTTGCTCTATTAGTTCATGTGAGAACTAGTTGTTTAAAAGATTAGCAACTCAGCTGGGCACAGTGGCTCACACTTATAATCCCAGCACTTTGGGAGGCTGAGATGAGAGGATTGCCTGAGTCTGCAGGTTCAAGACAAGCCCGGGCAACTTGGCAAGACCTCATCTCTACAATAAACCAAAAAATTAGCCTGGTGGTGGTGCATGCCTGTAGTTCCAGCTACTTAGAAGGCTGAGGCTGAAGGATCACCTGAGTCCAGCAGGTCGAGGCTGCAGTGGCCGTGAGAATGCCACTGCACTCCAGCCTGGGTGGCAGAGTGAGAATCAAACTCAAATAAATAGAGTGGCACCACCATTCTCTCTGCTTTGGCCATGTGACACGCCAGCTCCCCTTGCCTTCTGCCACAAGTAAAAACTTCTTGAGGCCTCATGAGGAGTATATGCTGGTTCCATGCAGAACCCATGAGCCAAATAAACCTCTTTTCTTTATAAATTACCCAGCTTCAGGTATTCCTTTATAGCATTGCAAAATAAAGTAGTACGGTTGCATTCAGAACCAGGTCCAAAGTGACCAGGGCATGTCACTACATCTATTCCTCCAGAGTACCATTATATTGTTAATGTCCCACCTAGACTTACATCCCATTCTTGCTTCACTGAAGTTTTCTTCTTCTCTACTTTCAGTGTTTTTCTTCTGCTTCCCCAGGGAAAGTAGTGGTTTCCTCTGACAAGTGACATCTAGGAATAATAATCATATCACATTTTAAAAATACAAGCAAAAGTAATAAGCATCACCAGAGGGGGGGAAAGGACATCTAGAGAAAACAATCTTAAAATGTCAGAAGAACAAATTAAGCATGATGAAAGGAACAAGCTATAAAAACACTTGGTTCTCTCATTTTACAACTAATTGGTACTGATACTTATAATAAAAGAGGTCTCAAGTCAATAACTTAAATATACTTGATAAAGAACTCTAGGAATTATGGCCTAAACAGAGAACTAGGACAGCAGTCATAGCTTTATCATCAGTTACACAAATCCACAATTAGTAGAGAAAATGCCAGTAACATGCTAACAATATGAATGCAAGGTGAAGAGAGAAGACAAAAGAGAATTGGAGTTCTTTTTTAAAAGCACTCTAACACTTAAAATCACTACCAGGTACATATGTGCTTACCTTAAAATAAAGGTAGCTAAACTTTAGAGAACAAATGAGGTATGAGACCACTTCTACTATATCCTTCACATAATACAAAATGGAGCTACTTATTTTAAACTAGAATTAGTAAATTGCCAACATTAGATGGTCACTCTTAAAATAGCAATGCTAAGAACACTGAACTAAACATTACACAAAATTAGAAAAAGACCCATAGTCCCTGAACACCAGGATTTCACAATACATATATGACTTTTAAAAAGCAACACGTAATGGCTCTTATTCCAGAACCTCTTTACCTACCTAAAGAATTACAGAACTTTCCATATGAACCCCTTATTCCCAATCAGCCTTAAACAAAGACTCTAGTATTTTCCTTAAGGATATGGATTTTTAAAAATCGTGGTCTACTGTAACTAAAATGCCTAACTTGCAAGTGTTTCTCAAGAGTGTGCCCTCAATCTTCGTTGTTCTCTTTACTGTCTTATTAAGCACATATAACTCTTTAAATATGGTATCCAATTTCAGAGTTTAAAACTCAGCAAAAGGGAAAAAGTCACACAGAAGTTAGAGAATAACACTGTTTATCATGATGATGATGATGATGACAATGGTGACAGTGGTAATGACAGCATCAGCTGATAAATACTGAGTGCTTACTATAAGTCTGGTATTGTTCTAAGCTCTTTACACATTATCTTTATAATCCTCACAGTAACCCCATGAGGTACTTACTATTTATTACTCATTTTGCAGATGAGAAAATTAAGGGACAAAGATTAACCACCTGTGAAGGTTAGAGTTAGTAAACAGAGTCACAAATACCACGTTAAAAGATATGAAACAGAATAGAACTAAGAGTCTAAAACAAACCCTTACATTTAGGGTTTCTTTTTAACAATGGTGCCAAGATAATTCAATAAGGAAAGAATAGTCTTTTCAACAGATGATGCTGGCACAACTGGAATGAAAAAGAATGAAACTGGACCTCTACCACATACTACATACAAAAATTAATCTAAAATCAATCATAGATTTAAGTGTAAGAGTTAAAACTACAGAGCTCTTAGAAGACAACAGAAGAGCACACCTTCGTAAGCCTTGGGTTAAGAAGTGGTTTCCTAGTACTTTAACCACTTAGATCTCCAATTCACTCTTCGAAAACAAAGGGGAATCATAAATGCCAGTAAATCTATGATGAGTTATGCATCCATTAGAATTATATTAAGAATGTTTCATGACATAGGAAAATATATAATAAGTACAAAAAGTAGAATCCGGAACCATGTGTACAGTGGATTCACAATGATGTTAATATATGCATTATTAATAATGTACTTATCAGGCTAGGTACGGTGGCTCACATTTATAATCCCAGCACTTTGGGAGGCTGAGGTGAGAGGACTGTCTGAGCCCGCGGGTTCAAGACCAGCCTGGGCAACTTGGCAAGACCTCATCTCTACAATAAATTTTTTAAAAAATAGCCAGGCATGGTGGTGTGTGCCTGTAGTTCCAGCTACTTGGAAGGCTGAGGTGGAAGGATCACCTGAGCCCAGCAAGTCAAGGCTGCAGTGGCTGTGAGCATGCCACTGCACTCTAGCCTGGATGACAGAGTGAGACTCCAACTCAAAAAAAAAACCAACCAAAGAAACAAAAAAATGCACTTATCTGTGCTAAGAGCGTACCATTTGATCCCACAACACTGTAAGGCATGTACTACCTTGAGAGAATATATCATAGTGGTTAAGAGTACAATCTGGAATCAGAATGAGTTCACATCCCAGCTTTGTCACTAACTGTAAAATATTAAATATATATGTGCTTAGAACTCCTGCCTGGCATATACAGAGTTCTAAGTGTTGAGGATAATGATTTCAGGACCAACAACTATCAACCCTTTTCCCAAATGAGAAAAATAAGGCTTTAAGAGAGTAAGTAAATCGCTCAGTCACACAAATAATAATGGGCAGACCTAAGAGCTGACATCAAAACCAGGTCTGACTGTAAGGTACATGCTAGAAAACTTTGCTAGAATTGGGTTACCTCTGCTTGCATCTATTTTTTCCAAACTTTCTACAGTGAATCTATGTCACTCTTGAGAATAGGGAAGGCTGGGCTTGGTGGTTCAGTCTTTAATTCCAGCACTTTGGGAGGCCGAGGTGAGTGGATTGCTTGATCCCGTGGTTTTAAGACCAGCCTGGGCAACTTGGCGAGACCTCGTCTCTACAAAAAAAAATTAGCCAGTCAAGGTAGCACGAACCTGTAGTTCCGGCTACTTGAAAGGCTGAGGCAGAAGGATCATCAGAGCCTGACAGGTTGACTCCAACTCAAAAAAAAAAAGTGGGGGGGAGATTCTATTTCAAAATTAAATATTTAAGATATTAACTTATTCAGAGGCTAAAATTCCACCAACTTCAATTCTGAAAAACCAGTCATGAATCTGAAATACGCAAAGGCTTATGAGTAGTCAAAACAGCAGTCAAAAGGTCCATGTACTTGTTTTATTTCATAGGTGAGGTCCTTAATATATCAACACCAAAAATTTAGAAAAAGCAGTATTTTTTAAAATCATAGTTGTTTGTACCTAATGGTGGTTTCTGATAGTAAATACAATGTATCAAACAGAAAAGGTTTTTTTAAAAAGCAGAGATATGGAAATTAAAGAGATGATCAAATGTCTGAGTATTACTTGTGTGAATGTGAAATTATTAATTTTAACATAAGAAAATGCTACATTTAATGAAACCATATTCACTTGACAAATACAAACAGTGGTAACTTGGAAGTGTGCATCTGTTGTCAATTTTTTGACTTCAGTTTAGCCCAGTAAAGATGGTTATGTTCATCCTAAGATGACCTCCAGTGAGTCATGCCCTTGCTTGTGTAATCACCTTCCCTTAAATTTGGGAAGGACCTGTGACTTGTTTTAGCCAACAAAATAATGCAAAAGTAGGGAAAGATGTCATTCTTTTTTTTTTTTTTTTTGAGTTGGGAGTCTCCCTCTGTCACCCAGGCTGGAGTGCAGTGGCACACTCCCGGCCACCGCAGTCTCAACCTGCTGGGCTCAAGCAATCCTTCCGCCTCAGCCTTCCAAGTAGCTGAAGCTACAGGTATGCGCCACCATGCCCAGCTAATTTTTTTTTTTTAATTGTAGAGATGAGGCTTCTCCAAGCTGCCCAGGCTAGTCTCAAACCTGAGGGCTCAGGCAATCCTCTCACCTTGGCCTCCCAAAGTGCTGGAATTATAGGCATGAGCCACCATGCCCGGCAGAGATGTCATTCTTATAATTACAATGTTTATACAAGACCGTCTTGGAAGAGTACAGCAAACACTGCTCTCCTGCTGACCTTGAAGAAGCAAACTGCCATGTTGTAGCTGCTTCTGGAAAAGGCCAGTGGCAAGAATTCAAGGAACTGCAGGCAACCTCTAGGACACGAGAACAGCCTTTGGTAAGAAGCTGAGGGGTGGAAGGAAGAAGGAATGAGGCTCAGGCACACAGCCACAAGGAAATAAATTCTGCCAACAACCAGAATGCACACTGAAGTGGATTTTTACCAAGGTGAACCTCAGATCAGAATGCAGACTGGCCAACAACTTGATGACAGCTTTGTGAGACCCTAAGCAGAGAACCTAGCATAAGCCATGTCCAAACTCATAGCCCACAGAATTTTTGAGATGAATAAATGTATAATTGTTTTACACCACTAAATTTGTGGTAATTCGATACACAGGAAACTAGTAAACTGGCCAACTCTAAATTGCAACCTGTGTATGGTTAAGATCACAAAGGTGGAACTAGGCTGTTATCCCATCTCTGGCCTTCCTTTTACCATTAAATTTCATGAAGAGGTATAACTAACCCTTAGTTATACCTCAAAGTTTTGTTAACACAGAAACTCTGACTCCAGCTCTATACTAAAAAGTGTTCTCTTGAACATCACCAATAATGGCAACCAAATTGTTCTTAACCAAGGATCAGACTTTGTGCTATAACAAAGAAATTTTGTGCCACTTATAGAAACCAGAAATCATAAGGTGCTGTAGTATACTGTTAAAATGTTTAAGACTAGAGATATTCCAATGTTTTATAGTGCTAAGAAATCAAATAATATAGTTAGTGCAGCAAAAAAAAAATCTAGGCCTGTTTAGAGAAAATCTACAATAAAATCTACAATCTAGTCCTTTCCAGCTGTGCAGACTTGGCTTTCATGACACACTTTCTCCTGGTTGTTTTTTTCTCCTTTTCTTCACAGACTCCATTGGCCCCCTCCTCACATACAACTTAATCAGGGGCCTCCTCCCAGTTCTAGCCCAGTACTTTTATATTTCCATTAGATATCCTCTCCTTTCATCTAATAATTGTTTGAGAGAGCCTACCACACACCAGGCACTTGCTAGGGATTGGAGATACAATAGTAAACAAGTCTAATATGGTGCCAACTCTCATGGAGTTACTTTCTAGATCACTACATTATCTAATTTGTATACTCCCTCAGTGATCTTACCTACTCCCTTGAGCAAAGCTATGAATGTAGTAGATGTACAAACACAGTGAGTCTCAAATCAATGAGACACTTTTCCTCAAAACTCCAAACTTGGTGGTATGCACCTATAGTCCCAGCTACTCAGAAGGCTGAGGAAACAAGATCCCTTGAGTCTAGGAGTTCAAGGATGCAGTGAGCTATGATCACATTACTGCACTCCAGTCTAAACAACAAGAATAAGGCCCTGTCTCTTAAAAAAAAATCAAATGTTCATTTCTGTCTACCGTGTATATCTCCCAAATTTCTCAAATACAGTATATAAAAATACAGCAGGCAACCCCTTGGGTCCCCTCCCATTCTGGGAGCTTTTCTGTCCTCTCAATAAATCCTGCTTAAAAAAAAAATACAGCTCCATCATTCATACCTTTCAAATCTCTAATTTTTGATATATAATTGAATAATTCAATAAGTGTCTGTTGAATAAGCTGAACTTAAAAAATTACCTTCTAGTTGCTCCACTTTAAAAAGCTTAGCATCACCTCAGTTCTTGTCTCTTAGTCAATCAGATAACACAATCTATTAAAATTTTCCCTAAAAAATCTCTTTTGTCCACGCTTCTCCATTGCTACTAAAAATATTTTGTTCAGACTCTCATTATTCTAATTGGTCTCCCTTTCACTCATTCACTCCATCATCCATCTATTAATCCAACAAATATTTTGAAAGCATCTGCCGCCGGGCTTGGTGGCTCAGCCTGTAATCCCAGCACTTTGGGAGGCTGAGGCGAGTGGGTTGCCTGAGCCCGCGGGTTCGAGACCCACCTGGCCAACTTGGCGAGACCTGTCTATAAATCAATAAATCAAAAAATTAGCCGGGCGTGGTAGTGCGCGCCTGTAGTTCCGGCTACTTGGAAAGCTGAGGCGGAAGGATCGCCGGAGCCCAGCAGGCAGAGGCTGGGTGGCCGGGAGTGTGCCACTGAACTCCAGTCTGGGCGGCAGAGTAAGACCTCAACTTAAAAAATAAATAAATAAGTAAATAAATAAATAAATAAAGCATCTGCTAAGAGACAGGCACCAGATATAACAAGAAAGGTGAATAGTCTATGCCCTCACAGGGCTTAGTGTCTATCAGAGGACTACAATTAAACAAGTACTTAGAATAAAAAGACAACGTAGGAAGTAAATTCCATGTGCCATGTACCTAATTTACTCTACACAGTAAGAAAAGGAGGCCTCCTCTCCCTAATACCCTCAAAAACGTTTACACTGAGAGCTAAAGTATGAATAAAAGCCAGAAGCAAGGAAAAGAATATTCCATGAAGGGGAAAACGCATGTACAAAAAGCTTGAGAAGTTCAGTCCAATTAACAAAGATCTGAGAGGGTGAGAGACGCTAGAAAAGAAAGGCAGATTGTGGTCTTGTGAGCCATAGCATTGTGAACGCTACCCTAAAGACCACAGGAAGCCACAGAAGAATTTTTTTTTTTTTTTTTTTTTTTCCCGGACGACCGATTTGCACGTCAGGACCGCTACGGACCTCACAGAAGAATTTTAAGCAGGGAGAGTTACGATTGGATTTAGCAAATTCACTCTGACTAGTGTAGAAAACTGATAAAAGGGAAACAAGAATTCTGTCCAAACACTCCCCTGAATCAATCCTACCCAGATGTACGGATGAAGTATAGCTCTGAACCCTTTACTGAGTACTTCCTCTAAAGATTTGAAGGGCTCCCCACTGCAGAGAGAATCCAGCCCGCTTGGCCTGCAGATGCCCTCCCCATGCGGCCCAGTCCTTTCTCCTTTCACATCTCCCACACATCCTAAAATCAAGCTTCACATAGAGTTCCAACCATTCTTTTCCCTCTGCTTGCAACACCCTGCAGACTCTCACTCCCTTCTCTAACGAGTTAACTCCCACGGACTCCTCAAAACTCATTCAGGCGGCCCCCATCTCAGAAACCCCTCTCTGCCATCTATGGATTTAAATGACCCTTCCGCTCATAACGTACCCTGGATAGTTTCTCTCTACTGCTAGCGGTCAACTCCTCGAAAAGCTACCACCGAGTACCCCCAAATTCTAGTTGCGCGCAAAAATTCCCGAAGGCAGTGCGCACGCGCAAACTCAGGGCGCTCCTGTAGCGCGCAAGACACAAACAAGGCCCGACACGCGTCCTGACACGCACACACAGCCTCAAAACACACACAGCCGCGGCGGCGCTAGCTGGAGTAAGGATTCCCCAACCTAGACAACGAGGTCCCCGGGAGGAGAAAGAGAGCTGCCACCACCGTGCTCCCCGCCTGTATGTAGCCTGGTCCCTAAAGCTCGGTGGGACTGCGGGATGCAGGACTCCGCTCCATCATCTCAACCTGCTGGGCTATTTCTCATCTGCTGCCTCCAACGCGACCAAAACTTCAGTCTCCGGAACCACCGAGCGCGCCACAAATTAACGCGGCCCGCGGCTTCCGGGCTGTTGCCCAGGTTACCAGAGCCCCGCCTCCTGCCCTTGCGTAGGTCCGGTGAACCCAGTGCGCAGGCGCCTCCCGAAGACCCGGTCGGCCCTGAGGCTAGGCGAGTGGTGTCTCTCTTGTGTTCACCGGTGTGCTCTCTGCTGGCTTTGGAGCAATCTTTAAAGGATAGGGATATAGCATTAGCCAATGCCTCGAGAATTCTCCAAAAGAAAAATGTTGATCTCCTCACCAAACTTCACATATCACACCTGTTTGCTTGCACCGCTGTTCATTTATTTTAAAGTGTTTATTACCACCTGCAAACATGCAGAGAATACACTAGGTTCAAAAAAACAGGTAAGATCAGGGAACTTACAGCATAGTAGCAGACGCCTATCACGACACGAATATAGGATTAAAACTATGACAAGTGCTAAGGAGGAAGCACACTAACTAGATATTAAGCTTATTCTTATAGGAATATTTGAATCACTCAGAAATGCTGAAACACAAAGATGAGTAGGCCAGTAGGAAGGGAAGAGCATTCCTGCAGAGGGAGCTGCATGAGCAAAGACACGGCAAATGCAAGGGACAGTAAGAAGTCCTGTGTGTCTGCAGTTCAGAGAACAGTGGGACTTTGATGTGAGGGGAGGCTGTCCTGAGAGGCTGGAGGCAGGACAGCGCTCCTGTGAACCACATTAACAACTTCACAAAGCACTTCATTCAAAAACAAGGTTAATTTCTTACAGCCCGCCCCCCGGCTTTCCGCTGTTAAGACACACCCATATGTGTGTCTGCAAGTAACATATCCAGTGCCTCATAGAAGCAAGGAATTGCTTTCAAATAGTTGCCACTCTGAAGAAGGTTGATGTCGATATGTTGAATGATTAATCAATATAATCATCCACTTGCTTGCATCCATAACTCCCTGCCCCTTTCTCAGTTGCTGTAATCACTGGGCAAAACCCTAATACTAGCTGATCCAACTTTACACTTTAAGTACTAGCATCAATGCAGCTGAACCTGAAGAACAAAAAAACAACACCCAACCATGCTTACTTTAAATTCATGATCACTAATGTTAAGTGGGCCCTTTAAAATGCTTGAACTTGGGCAACCCCTTGGGGTCTCCTCCCACTGTGGGAGCTTTTCTGTCCTCTCAATAAATCCTGCTTTCTAAAAAAAATAAAAACTAGTAAATAAAACAATAAACTGCTTGAACTTTTTTTTTTTTTGAGTCGGTGGCTCACTCTATAGCCCAAGCTGGGTGCAATCACAGCTCACTGCAGTCTCAACCTCCTGGGCTCAGGCAATCTTCCTGCCTTAGCCTCCCAAGTAGCTGGGACTACAGACACATGCCACCATACCCGACTAATGTTTTGACTTTCTGTAGAGACAAAGTCTCACTATGTTGCATTGGCTGGTCTTAAATTCCTGGGCTCAAGCAATCCTCCCACCTCAGCTTCTCAATGTGCTGGGATTATAGGCATTGCTTGAGCATCTTATGACTGGTACCTTCTCTCCTGCACAACATCTATTCCCCTTTCCTCAGTCTCAGCCAATAATCTCACTTTCTACTTCATTGATAACACTGAATTAATCAGAAGAGAACTTCCATAATCTCCCATCACCACTGCAATCCTATCAGCATCTTTACCCACAGAAGTGCCTTCATAAGTTCAGTGAAGCCTGAGCACAAGAAACGTGAAGAAAACTACATTAAGGTACATCATAATCAAATTGCTTAAAATCAGTGACCAAAAAAAATCTTAAAATCAGCCAAGAAAAAACATACATGTTAAGCACATAGGAACAAAATTAAAGATAACATCAGTTTCCTATTAGGAAAAAAGCAAGCAAAAAGACAGAATAACAATTTCAAAGTATTCAAAGAAAAAGTCTACCTAGAATTCTATATCTAACAAAAAATATATTTTAAAAATGAGAATGAGTCCTGGCACAGTGGCTCATGCCTGTAATCCCAAAACTTTGGGAAGCTGAGGTAGGAGGATTACTTGAGCTCAGGAGTTCGAGACCAGCATAGGCAACATAGCAAGACGTCATCTCTAAAATTAGCCAGGTGTGTGGTGTATGCCTGTATTCCCAGCTACCTGAGATGCTGAGGCAGAAAGATTG
>CAUYQG010140466.1:0-12728 GCA_963574415.1 Tarsius wallacei
CCTCGACCTGCTGGGCTCCAGCGATCCTTCTGCCTCAGCCCTCCAAGTAGCTGGAACTACAGGCGCGTGCTACCATGCCCGGCTAATTTTTTGATTTATTGTAGAGATGAGGTCTCGCCAAGTTGCCCAGGCGGGTCTCGAGCTGGTGGGCTCAGGCAATCCACTTACCTCAGCCTCCCAAAGCGCGGGATTACAGGCTGAGCCACCAAGCCTGGCTAATTTGTTCTTTTTACTTAGGATTGCTTTGACTCTTTGAGCTCTCTTCTGGATCCATATAAACTTTAGGATTGCTTTTTCTAGTTCTGTGAAAAATGATGTTGGTATTTTGATAAAAATTGCACTGAATCTGTAGAGTGCTTTGGGCAGCACGGTCATTTTAATAATATTAATTCTTCCAATCCATGAGCACGGAATGTTCTTCCATTTGTTTGTGTCATCTACAATTTCTTTCATCAGTATTTTGCAGTTCTCTTTGTAAAGATATTTCACCTCTGGCTGGTTTTGGTGGCTTAGCCTGTAATCCCAGCACTTTGGGAGGTTGAGACAAGTGGATTACCTGAGCCCATGTGTTTGAGATCCACCTGGGCAACTTGGCAAGACCTTGTGTCTATTACAAATAAAAAAATTTAGCTGGGCGTGGTAGTGCACACCTGTAGTTCTGGCTACTTGGATGGCTGAGGCGGAAGGATCACTGGATCCCAGCAGGTCAAGGAGGCAGTGGCTGGGAGTGTGCCACTGCACTCCAGCCTGGGTGACAGAGTGAGACTCCAAATCAAAAAAAAAGAAAAAAGAAAAAAGATATTTTATCTTCTAGGTTAAATGTATTCCTAAGAATTGGATTTGTGTTTGTGTGTGGCTATTGTACATGTCATTGAGCTCTTGATTTGCTTCTCAGCTTGATCATTATTGTTGTATAGAAATGCTATTGATTTTTGTACACTGATTTTGTATCCTGAAACTTAACTGAAGTTGTTTATCTGGTCTAGGAGTCCTTTGAAGAAGTCTTTAAGGTTTTCTAGGTATAAAATCATGTCATCAGTAAACAGAAATAGTTTGACTTCCTCCATGCCAGTCTGAAAAACTTTTATTTATTTATCTTGCTTAATTGCTCTTTCTAGGACTTCCAGTACAATGTTGAATAGAAAAGGTGAGAGTGGAGTCTTGTCTTATTCCAATTCTAAGGGGAAATGTTTTCATCTTTTCCCCATAAAGTATAATGTTGGCAGTGAACTTGTCATATATGACCCTTACTATTTTGAGATATGTTCTGTTAATGTCTAATTTGTTAAGCGTTTTTATCATGAAAGGGTTTTGGATCTTATTAGATGCCTGTTTTGTATCTATTGATATAGTCATATGTTTTTTGGCTTTAATTCTTTTTATATGGCAAATTACATTTGATGATTTTTGGATATTAAACCATCCTTGAATCCCTGGAATAAAACCCACTTGATCATGATTTTTTTTAATGTGCCATTGAATTTGGTTTGCTAATATTTTACTGAGTATTTTTGCATCTGTGTTCATCAGGGATATTGGCCTGTAGTTTTTGTTGTTGCTGTTGTATTCATGACTGATTTCAATATCAGGGATTTCTGGTCTTGTAGAATGAGTTGGGGAGCAGACCTTCCTCCTTGATATTTTGGTATAGTTTCAGTAGGATTGATACCAATTCTTCTTTGTACATCTGATAAAATTTAGCTGGGGTTTTTTGTTTAAAGATTTTGTGTTACTGATTCAATTTCATTGCTCATATTGGTCAATTCAGGTTTTCCATTTATTCCTTATTCAGTGTTGGGAGGTTAAATGTTTCCTGGACCTTAAACATTACTTTTAGGTTTTCTAGTTTGTTGCCATGTAGGTGTTCATAGTAGTCTCTGATGATCTTTTGCATTTCTGTGGTGTCAGTAGTAATGTCACCTTTATTGTTTCTGATTGTATTTGAGTCTTCTCTCTTTTTTTTCTTGGCTAATCTAGGTAGTGTTCTGTCAATTTTGTTTATTCTTTTGAAGAACCACCTTTTTAATTTATTAATTTTTTGTGTGGGTTTTTGGTCTCAATCTCATTTAGTTCTGCTCTGATCTGTGTTAATCCTTTTGTTCTGCTAGCTTTTGCTTTACATTGTTCTTATTTTTCTAGTTCCTTGAGGTGTGAGGCTAAGCTGTTGATTTCAGATATTTCTGTCTTTTTGACGTAAGCATTTAATGCTGTTAATTTTCTTCTCAGCATGGCTTTTGTTGTATCCCAGAGGTTTTGGTATGTTGTACTTCTATTTTCATTTGTTTCAACAATTTTTAAAATTTCTGCTTTAGTTTTATTGTTTATCCAATGGTCATTCAAGAACAAGTTTTTCAGTTTCCATGTAGAGCTGTAATTTTGAGAGTTCCTCTTAGTGTTGATTTCTAATTGTATTCTACTATACTCTGAGAAACTGCTTTGTATAATTTGGACTTTTAAAAAATTTATTGAGACTTGCTTTATGGTCTAGCATATGGCCAATTTGGGAGACTGTTCCAAGTGGAGACGAGAAGAATGTATATTCTGCAGTTGTTGGATGGCACTCTCTCTAGATACCTGTTAGGTCCATTGGTCTGTAGCTCAATTTAAACCCAGTTTTTTTTGTGGATTTTCTGCTTTGGTGATCTATTTAGTGATGTCAGTGGGATGGTGAAGTCTCCCACTATTATTGTATTGCTATCAAAATGTTTTCTAATGTTAAGTAGTATCGGCTTCATGAATTTGGGTGCTCTGGTGTTTGGTGCATATATATTTATGATACATAAATTTTCTTGTTAATTGCACCTTTTATCATTATATATGCCCTTCTTTGTCATTTTTATTTTTTACTATTGTTGGTTTAAAATCTATGTTCTCTGATATGTGGATGGCTATTTCTGCTTGCTTTTGTTATCCATTTGTGTGATATATATTTTTCCACTCATTTACTTTGAGTCTGGAACTGACTTTGGCCTTTAGGTGGGTCTCGTGTAGGCAGCAGATTGTTGGGTCTTTTTTTCAGTTTACCATTCTGAATCTTTTAAGTGGGGGAATTTAGGCCATATAAAATAAGAGTTAATGATAATATGTTAGGTTTTGTTTCTGACATTGTGTTATTAGCAAGCTGCTTTGAGGTTTCAAACATGTAGTTGCTTTATAGGACCTGTGAGTTTTGTACTTATGTGACCTTTTATGATAATGAACATCATTGTTTTGTTTCTGTGTTTAGGACTCCTGTTGCATCTCTTGTAGAGATGGTATGGTGACAATTAATTCTTTTCATGTTTGTATGTTAGAGATATACTTTTTATTTTTTCTTCATTTATAAAGCTTACTTCTGCAAATTATAAAATTATTAGGTGGCCTTTTTTTTCTTTAAGGAGGTTGGAAATAGGCCCCTAGTCTCTTCGAATTTGTAGGGTTTCTGCTGAGGAGTCTGCTGTTAGCCTAATGCCATTTCTTTTATAAGTGATTCAGCATGTCTCTCTTGCTGCACTTAGGATATTTTCTTTCATGTTGACTTTGGGTAGTCTGATGGTTTTATGCCTTGGTAAGGTTCTTCTTGTGATGTATCCTGAAAGAATTATTTGAGCGTCTTATATCTGAATCACTAGACCTCTCTAAACCATAAATAAGTTTTCCATACATTTTACTTTAATTTCTTCTCCCTCTGAAATGTTTCTGATTAATAGATTTGGACCCTTTACACACTCCCATATTTATCAGAGGCTTTGCTCAGTTTTTTTAAATTACTTTTCTTTATTTTTGTTTGACTGGGTTAATTTGAAAGAATTGTCTTCCACTTAGTCTAGTCTACTGTTAAGGTTTTCAACTGTATTTTGTATTTCCTTCAATGAGGTCTTTTTTGTAAAAAAAATTCTGTGTGGTTTTATAATGGTATAAATCTCTCCTTTAACATCCTGAATTGTTTTGCTAATTTTTTTGTGTTGCTTTTCAACTTTCTTTTGGATGTCATTGAGCTTCTCTAAAATCAATATCTTGGATTCTTTATCTGATAGTTCAAGGATTGCATTTGGCTAGGATCTGTTGTTGGAGAGTTAGTTTGCCCCTTTGGGGAGGGAAGCAACACTCTGTTTTTTATACTTTCAGAGTTGTTTCTCTAGTTCTTTCTCATCTGGATGAACTATCTCACTTTCTTATCTTTTTAATTCATTTTCATTTAGAAGGTACTTTTCCCCCTTTGATGAGTTGGATATAATGTGTTATATAGGGTCCTTTGGCCTTAATTCTGATTTTATTAGTGATGAATAGTTTGTAAAAGTTCCTTGGATACAGGTAGCTTCTACACATTGATCTCCCCTGAGTGCTGGTTTTAATAGCAATGTACGGGGCGGTGGGGGGGGGGGGTGGTTCATTCACTTCCTACTGTAGGGTTTGGGTGGCAGGGGTCTTAGGAAGCTTATCTTGTTCCTCTGTGATACGTACTGGTATCAACAGATTTCCAATTGTTTTCTGTCATTCAGCCTCAAGGCCAGCTGGTGGCACTTCCTGGTACAAGTTGGCTACTGCCAATGTGGATGGGTATTCACTTAATCTTGTTTACTGGGAGAAGCTCTCTGTTGTTTCAGGCAACGAGCTGATCTGTGGAGTGTGCAGTGGCCAGGTGGGTGGGGCTGGACCAGGTAGACCCACCTACAGGTCCACCAGTGGCAGGCACAAACATCAGATGATTCGAGACAGGGACTGGTGTGTGGCTACCAAGTGCCCAAAGGTGTGTCTAGGCAGGGTATTGGGGGATGTATGTTGCCCCACGTTCTCTGCACAGGAAGAGGAGGGCAGCCTAAACTCTTAATCTAAGAGAGTAGATGCTCCAGATACCGGGGAATATGAATAGGCATTGAGCAGAGAGAGCACCACTGCATCAAGAACGCTGCTCCTGGATGGAGGGGTGACTCAAGCTCCTAATCCAGGTGAGTGGATGTGTTAAACCCTTGAGAATGTTCTCTAGCAAGAAACAGATGAACTGTGGCTGTAGCAAGTTACTTACAGGGGATGGGAGAGGGGTGGCTCAAGCTCTTATTCCAGGGAAGCAGATGTGCTTCTGGCATGGTGAAATGCCTAGGGTTGGGCCAGAAAGATTACCACCCCAGCAGGGTCTTTGCACAGGTGAGGGTAGGGGGCAGCTCAGACTCCTGGTCCATGGTCATGTGTGTGCCTAGGGTTATGCCCAGGTGTGGGGCAGAAGGAGTACTACCACACCAAGTTCTTTGTGTAGGAAGGGAGTGGCAGGTCGAGATTCTATTCCTGTGGGGCAGATGCACCAGAATCCAGAGTGTTCTATTATACCAGGATCTCTGCTTGGGGAGGGAGGAGCGGCTCAGTCCCCTAATCCAGATAAGAGAGTGTACTAACTGCCTGAACATATACCCCGGCAAGAAGCAGAATAATCACCATTCCAAGAAAGTCTTTGCAGGGTAGGAGCAGGGATGGAGGTTGGGCAGCTCGGGCTGTTAATCAGGTGTGCAGGTGCACTTAATTTCTAAAGATAAGATCTTTGTATAGCAGGAGTAGGGAGGTTCAAACGGCTGATACGGGTGAGTGGGGTTTCCAGATGCCTGAGATTAGGTCCCCCAGCAGGGGAAAAAGTAGCCTCTAGTGTCACAAAGGCCACTGCAGGGAGGAGGAAGGTATCTCAGGTAGTTGATCCCAACAGACTGGTATGCTGAATTCTTAGGAGTATGACCAGGCTTGCAAGAAGAAACGCCACTTCACCACAAACTCTGCTGGAGGCGGAGGGCAGTTTAGCTGCTAATCCAAGCAGATAGGTGCTCTGAATGCCTGGGGAATCGCTTGGGCGTGGAGTGGGGAGGGTCCTTCTGCACAGCAGGATCTCTGCACAGAAAGGGTGGGGGAGCTCAGGCCGCTGATCCAGGTGAGTGGGTTCTCTGAATGCCTGGAGATGTGCCTAAGTGGAGGAGGCCACTCAGCACCAATTCCCTGCACAGAAGGGTTAGGGTGGCTAGACTGCTAGCCCACACAAGCAGGGGCTCTGAATGCCTGGAGAAGTACTTGAGCGTAGGGTGCAGTGGGCTTCCTTGCACAAGGATCACTACACAGGAAGGATGGATGGCTTTGGTGGCTAATCCAGGTGTGTAGGAATGGGGTCCACCTGTTCCTTGGTATTGGAGACGCACACTTCCCTGACTGACTCGGGGGACAGGCTGAGGCATCTCGCAATGACACATGCTGCCCGATTTTGGGTCACAAAGTTCACCCTGGCTTCAGGCTTTGCTGCCCAGGAAAAACAACTTTCCTGCCACTCAGGCTGCTAATTCAGCAATGGGATCCCACCTGTTCCTCAGTTTTGCTGGGGCACACTACCCTGACTAGCCCAGAAGGGAGGCTGGGACACTCAGCAGTGATAAGTGCTAAGCAGTTCAGGGTTACAAAACTGACCTGGCTGCAGGACCCGCTGTTCAAGAGAGACTGTGGCTACAGCAGTCTCTTGTCGCTCTGTTCCTGTGACAGGAATGAGCCTCAATCGGGCGTCTGATTCCTGGAGTGCTCTCCACAATTTCTGCTGTTCTCTCCCCAGTTTGGAGCAAGCACTCCACTTTCTGGCCTGAAACTAGAATGCTGTCAGTGGATGCTGTTGCTAAATTGCCAATTAACAACAGGCTTTGTTTGATCCCGGATTAAAAATGGCGTCCTTCTCACAGACCCGGGTCTGGGAGAATGGTTACAACTTTACTCCAGTGTCTTTCCCTCTCACTGACTCTCAACCTCTCCCTGAGTCAGCTCCAGGGCTTGGGAGAGACAGGGTGTTCTCCGGTGGCCAGGGTTGAGAAGATCCCTAGTGGAAAGGTAAGTCTCAGCGGGAAACTTTCTGCCCATCCTGCCTACTTAAGGCTTCATTCACTTTTCTTTGCTGAGACCTGTCACAGGGGCTGCTTGCCCATCTTCTCCCTGGGATCTGGAGTCCTTTGTTGTTTCATTGAATTCCCCCTCACACATCTTTTTTTTTTCAACTGAAGCTCACTGAGTTGAACTTTCCACACTATTTTGCTATTTTCAAATGGCTAGGGCAGGCTGAAAGTCTCTAATCCACCATCTTGGGAAACAAACAAACAAACAAAAATTCTCATTGATCTAAGATGTTTCTAACCTATAAAAGGACGATATTAAATGATGCAAAGGAAATTTCAATGAATGCGGAAATATCATTGGTCTGGATAGGAGTACTAAAGTAGAAATGTTATAAAAACATCAGTTTTCTCCCGGTTGATTTGTAGATTCTGTATCATTTCAACCAAACTGTCTGAGAGATTTTCCTTGAAACTTAATAAAATGTTCAAAAGTGTATCTGAACAAATATGTTTGTCAGTATACCAAAGGATAGCTTTTTTAAAAAAAGAAATATTGGAAATTTAGTTCATATATCTAAAGAATAGATCCCATATAAATATAGGTCAATGGTATACAATAGAAACCTAGAAATATATCTAATTACATGTTAGTTAATATATAAAAATAAACATCATAAATATTTATAGATTCTGTCTAAAATTTTAAAAATCCAGATAATGTATAAGATAACTGTATTTTTTAACTCTCAAAAACATGATGGAAAATGAAATTATCTCTTTAGTATAGATTATTTTTTGTAAACATTGAAGTGGTCAAAGAATCAAAGATTTTATAATATAAAAATTAAAAACTTATGTATTACCATAATAATACAATAGAAACTAATGTTACATCAGATAAATATTTGCAGCAAGTAAGGCAGAGTTGAGATATGATATAAAGAACTCACATTAATTGGCAAAAAGTGAAAATGTTATTGGATAAATGAATAAAGATCAGAACTGCAGAATGCAAAAACACTTCCAGCAGCTACTTATTCGTCCACAGCTTCATAAAACCCACTGTTTCACCCCAAAACCGAGCAGAGTGCCTGGCACATAGCTAGCACCCAATAAATATTTCTTATCTTAATGAGTAAATTCATTCAGAAAATGCAGATAGAGTACAATTTGCAGTCATTAAATTTGCAGCAACAACAATAATCCCCCAAAAGGCTAGATGCTAATTAACCCATGTGGGGAGGTTGGGTGACACTGGCATAGTTACACATGGCTGCTGGCAGTGGAAATGGTAAAGCTCATTTGGGAAGCCAATTAACAAAAAAATGCAGTACTCCCAGTTCCAGGAATCTAAAATAAAAGGGTAAGGATGGAGAAGATAATATACACAATGACATTCATTGTAGTTATGATAATATTGAGGAAATAAAAGCAGAATACTAAACTGTGTCTTATCACTCATGAAAACTAGGTTAAGATTATACACATAAAACAAAAATGTCTGGAAGGGAACAAATAATGAAACCAAATGAGCTATGGAATTGAGGGTATACATGGACTGTTTTACTTTTTAAAATACAAACGCTATTTAAAATACTGGGAAAATGATAAAAGAAAAAATGAACCTCAAGTTTTATCAGAATACACAACATTTTGACTCTGACTTATTTCTATTATATCACAAGCTACATAAATGGCCTTTTCTTCTTCAGCAAGGGGGAGAAGCTGGGTATCCTTTTCAATATTCTTACAACCCTGTATGTTTCCCACTGTCATAGCCCTACCACACTGTGTTTTAAATGCTTCTTAATTTAGTATCTCCTCTGTTAGGTTTATGTTTCCTCAGGCTAGGGGCAATGTTTCATTCTTCTTGGTAACTACAATATTTAGGTTGATGATGGCCCAGTAAGTACTCAAAGAAGTTTGTTGAGTGAGAAAATGAATGAATGAATGAACAGGGAAGTTGCTTCCACTGAGTGCTCGTGCCAGGGGACTATCCCCCAGGTAAGATCTTGGTGAGATCAGGCATGTGCCAGACCCTCCTTTGCATACCAGAGCCAAACCACAGAGAAGTTAGGGAAGACCAGCTGCTGAGGAAGGAGAAGGCCTAGACTTCATTCCCCACTGTTCTTCCCGCCTTTGTGCTGTTCCACATCAGCAAATGGGACGAAAAAAGAAATTGCAGAGAAGACCACTGGTCTTGATGATGAACTGAAGAAATGTCCTTTGCTGTTTGGGTTGTGGCAGAGTGACTTAGAGAAGGAAAGAGAATGGGTGAGTGTGCAGTTGAGGCTAATTTTCATGCCTCTCTCTCCTGCAATTCCCATCAGAGGAGAGTCCTGTTACTTCATCTCTGTTTCTTCTCCACAGCTTCAGTGTAATAGTGCCCAGCACAGGAACCTGGGAACCTGCCCTAGTCCTTGTCCCCAACAGCTGCAGGGCTTTTGTTACCCACAAACACTAACCTTTACCCACAGAGTCCTGTGTTCTCATTCACGGTTTTCTCAAGCATCATCTTCTTCAGGTACCTTCATGGTCCATTCACCCTCTTCAACACACACACACACACACACACACACACACACACATGCACCACTGGGCTGGGTGGTCTCTCTGCCCCCAAGATGCCCCATGTGCATTTCTATTTTTGTACGTATAGCCTGCATTATGATGTTACTTTGTGTCATATTTCTGTTTTCCCCACCAGGCAATTTCTTGAATAACACATACCATTTTCAAATTTCTCTTAGACGTCCAAGC
This sequence comes from Tarsius wallacei, assembly GCA_963574415.1. Lineage (NCBI taxonomy): Eukaryota > Metazoa > Chordata > Mammalia > Primates > Tarsiidae > Tarsius > Tarsius wallacei. Next base: position 9,585 of record CAUYQG010140466.1, read on the forward strand.
ACAATGCCTTTGTGTACAGACACATTGGACAGATAATTAGTAGATTTTTACAACTAAGTTGTTTAATGAAAGAAGTGATAAGTGTATATAAACAAACAGACATCTTTGAAAAATCAAAGCAGCCTTAATCTGTTCTCATTTTTGGTTCTATTTCTTTTGCAGCTCCTGTCAGTGGACAGTTTGGTGAGTTCTCTTTTCTTTAGCTCTTCAGTGTCTCTGGATAAGAGTGTATTCCTAGTAAATATAAAGCATCTGAGATGGCTGTCTGAGCATCCCTAATATCTCCTGTTTGCTTGCCAAGGCCAGCAGGGGTGTGAAAGTGACTCTTGATCACCCAAGGGTCAGGATACAACACAATCACCCTCTGACAATCCCTGGGAAAAGTGGTGAAAATACAAGTAGCTCCTGGCTTTTGCTGGGCCCTTTAATTACAATTGCATTTACTGTTCCATATGGACCCCAGTTAGCCAGGCAGGACATCTTCAACTCCATAGCAATTGTGTAGGATCCAGGAGAGGATCCTCTCCACTAAATAAGCCAAGAAAACATCTCTGAAAACAACCCACTGTGGTGATGTCAGAAGGAATACCCCATTCTCTACAGCTCTGGAGTAAAATTCTCCAGGAAATGTGTAGGGAGCAGAAGAATATCCAACAACTGAGCCCTTACAAGGGGGTAAAGGGGAGATGGGGAGGAGACAAGTTATTTGTATCACACATTTAATTAGTTCTGTGTCTTACTGCCATTCTTTTGGGTCAGAGTGGATATTTGAGGACCCTTGAATAGGAACAACTTTCTTCAACCCCTCTTCTTGTCCAAAATCAGCTTGTCCAGGTTACCTGTGGATGCCAGCAAATACTTGTCCACTTCTTGTTCTGCCACAATTAGCTATCATGGGATTTTTCTCTGGGCATTTGAACCGTCGTCTATAAAATGAAGGTGCTAGACAAGTTGACCTCTCAGACTTTCTCAGTGCCAAATCTTATGATCATATTACTTAGTCCTTCAAAAAATACAAAATTGTGATTTTTAACAACCCCTTTTGAGGTTCTTATGAGTTTATGAACATGATAAAACTGCAGTGCAGGGATGATTTTTACTTCCATGACAGGCTTCCAAATCAGTGACATTTGACACTGAATCCTGGTATTACCCTCTGGAAATCATTCTGCTCATTGACATTCCCTGAGAAATTTCTCCTTTGTGTGAAGTGAACTCCACTGGCTGACATGCAGCCTTGAGGGGCTCCCATGCACCTCTTGAGGATTCTCCAAAGCCAAGTCCTCCATCTATGCAACAGGAATCACTGCAGCTGGGACTGCGGGTACCTCCACTTCACTCTTTTTTTCTTTCCTCTGCAGCAAGGACATCCAAATCTGTTCTGTCCCTCCATCCTCCATGGACCGTTGTCTTCCAAGGAGAAAGAGTGACTCTGACTTGCAGTGGATTTCGCTTCAAGTCACCAATGAAAACAAACTGGTACCGGATGTACCTTGGGAAAGAAATACAAAGACAAACCCCAGGAAACACCCTTGAGGTCCGTGAATCCGGAGTGTTCCGATGCCAGACCCAGGGCTTACCTCGAAGTAACCCTAGGCTCTTGCTTTTTTCTACAGGTGAGAGAGAGTGAAAGAGACATAAACTTTAGAAATTATTTCAATCTATTTTTCTCTCATGCAGTCACCATTTTTTACTTTAGACAACTCATAATTGGACAGTTTTGTTTCACACTGTAGTTAGACAGACAGAGGGTGAAAGAGCTCTGTGGACAATCAGACAGGGAATGGAACTCACTTCTCAAGTATAAACATAAAATTTAAGATTTAGATGGCCTGGATAAAACCCAAAGGACAGTGACTTCAAGTAGTATATCCACAAGGACATAATTGTCTTACATAACAGCCACAAGTTATGTGGATGAACCACACAAACACTGAAACTTTCACTGAGTTAATTAATGACTCTAAGCCTGTGGTTCTTACATTTTGAGTTAGAAAGCCTGGTCAGCTTCTTAATCACTGTAGGTGTGGGACCCAGGAATGTATTTTTTACAAGATGCTCAGGAAAAATAAAATTTGAGGAGAAATTTTTTAAAATTGTTCCTGAACCTGTGTATATTTTAAGTCATATTTTGTACTTAGAATAATTGGTAGATGAGGATTTTTAAAAATTTACAGGCATAGATAGGTGAAAGGCAGAGAGAGAGAGAGAGGAATTTTCATTTTTTTGTCCTAAAACCACTGTGTAAAGTTGAAGCCATATCATCCTAGTAATAAGGTACTTTAATTTAGTGAATAAGGAAGCAGTGTGTAGCAAGAAGCAAATAAAATGCTTATGCTCTTTTGCCTAACAATTCCCATTTTAGGAATTTACTTACTGAAACAATTATAGACATACAACCCCCAAAATGGATAACCCTAAATGATCAAGAAGAGAACTCATTAGATAAATTATGTTACTGGCTTTGAAGAAAACTTTGTGGCCACTGAAAATCAGGTTAAATGATGACATTAATGACATAGGAAAGTGCTCATATCTTAGTAAGTAAAAGACAAGTTACTGCGGGGGACCAGCCCCCACGGAGAGATTTAGAGTGTCCCTGGGAGGTGTGGTGGCGTCGGCGATTATTCCTGGGGAACAAAGAGACTGGACCCCTGTCTGGTGCAGGGGCCGATTCTGAGGCTAGACTCCCGTCTAGTGCGGGAGCCGATTCTGCAGAAGAGATAGATATAGAGAGAAAGAGAGAGAGAGAGAAAGAAAGAGAAAGAAAGAGAATGGACCACTGTTCAAACGGATTGAGCAAAAGCCATTTAATGGAGGTTTCCATGCTCCTTTTATCCTAAATTTTCACGGGCTAAATCACAAGACTTTCATGTGAACACAAGCCAGGTGGATGAGGGGTGACCCCCACCCTCCGGTATGAGGAAGGACAATCCCAATTAAACCACAAGACATTTACATGAACACAAGGCGAGGTGTGAGAAAGGACAATTCCAATTAAATCACAAGACATTTACATGAACACAAGGCGAGGTGGGTGGGGGGTGTCCCCCACCCACCAGGCGCTTCCTCAAGCATGAGGAAGGGCAATCTCAATTAAATCACAGGATGTTTACATGAACACAAGGCGAGGTGGGTGGGGAG